>SKCR01031918.1:0-182463 GCA_019454045.1 Zanthoxylum bungeanum
AGCAAGGATATCGTTTAACTTTAAAAAGTGGACCAAAATCACCGCCATCAGAGACATCACATACAAAAAGAGATCCAGTAACCTTATCATGCCAACTGGACTTGTAACCTACAGGCCAAATCTGGCTAGTGTTATGGTAGGAGGGTCGTGGATCAACCTTACCCACAGCTAAAAGACAGAAGTCTTCAAACTCAACTGGAAGTCCAACCTGGGATAGCAGTTGAATAAGATATCAAGTCTTAAAGTATGCAGAAAAGAATTGATTGCAAAAATATACAAATTAAAATATGATCCTGATGAAAGGAATTATGTGATCAAAAGCAAATGAATGAGGAAAAAAATCAATAGACAGCAAACTTACACTAACTTTCAAGGAGTCACAATCAACGTTATCCTCCAAGTTGACTTGGGTGGCTCCAAAATTACTCCTCAAATTGTAGGCCGGAATTTGAATTTCTGCAGTTTGAAAACCTAAGGAGAATTCTCCACCAAAATTGCCTTTCAAATTTTCTTGACCTTCTCCAAAGTTCTTAACTTGGGAAGATATCAAGGACTCCTTTCGGCTTTGGTTCAAACGCAATCCTTTCTGCACCAAAGCAAACCCATCACTTCTATCCTGTGATTCTACAGAATGGAAATCTGGTACCAACCCAAGATGGCAGGCAACATCAAACATTGAATCAAACCTATTTCCATCAAGAGCATAAAAATTCTGATATGATGTTCTGGGGATTGAAGTATCATTAGCCCAAACCCTTTCTCTATGTACAGCGCTCTGATCAGTTTCTTTCAAATTTCTGCCGAATATCAGTCTTGGTTGCACTACATCTTCAAAGCCTGATCTAACTAAACCTGCTACCCTGCCAGGAGCCTTCGAAAGATCTAGCTGACCCCCCAGGTATAACAAATTTGAATGAGTTGCTGGGGCATTATTTGAGTTGTGAATAAAAGAAGTATCAAGAGGAGGATGCACTCTGCAAACCACAAGCCATCAAAGCATTAATTGTCACAAAATTCACATTAATCAGTATATCAAACCAAATGGCTTCAAAATATATAATCAAAACCTTGACGAATTGCAAAATTTGCATTTGATTCATGTCTCATCTAAGTGAATGAAGCATAATGAAATTACAAGTACACTACCCAACACTAGATACCGTATAATGCTAGCATCTAAGTTGAACTATTTTAGCATTTGTTTGTGCAAGAAATCTCATAAACAATAAAATCAAGTAATCAAGTTACCAAAAAGTGACAAGTAAAAAAGAGTTCTTATTGTCTCTCAAACAGTCAAGTATCGATCCCTTTTTCTAGGGATTCTTCCACTATTTATAATCTTTCATTACAAGGAAACTCCGATTGACAACGTTCATATTCCTAATTAACTTGCCCAATCACAAGAATCTCAGAATTTCCCCATTCTGGGTGATCAATCAGCTTCAAGAAATGGAAAGAACTTTATTTGGTTATCTGATTCCTTATTTATTCACGGAGCTAACATTCCGGGATAATTCCTCGCGCGACTTCTATTTGCCTTTTCAGAGGGTGAGTCTGAAGTAGATGTTTTGCTGGGAGGTACTGAATTCAGACTCTGATGGGAGGCTTTGGAGTCAAACTTTAATGTGAGGTTCTGGAGTCAGACTCAAACTCTGACGAGAGAATTCTAGAGTTAAGACTCTGATGATGCCCCTTTTACTGTGTGCCTAGCCACGTGGCTATTGCTTATTTTTTCCCAAACATTTCCCCCTTTTGTTTGCGTCATTTTGAAAAAATGACGGAAACAAACAGCTTCTTGGGTATCTCAAAAGTCAAAGGCCTCAATGGGCCTTCGAGGTGCTCTAGGCCATCTTTTCGTTTTCTACAAGTGTTCAATTGTCACGTCCCATAAATACCGATTTGATTGACTTCATCAGCTTCACCATTTCAAACTTTTGAATCTCTTGCTCTGTGAAATCGTTGCTCTTTGGTATTCTCACTTCTAATCCCATACCCCTCATGTTGCTATAGCTTCATCTTCTTCTGACGACAAAATTTAGTGGCTGAGAAAGGACTGATACTCCCCAAGATGTCTCTCTGCTCCCCCTCACAGAGAGCGAATCCCACTAGGAAACTAATCCCGCCGTCGTCCCTCGCGGTGGTTCTATCATGGGAGAGTTCCACCTCCGAATCCTTCGATTCTCCCTTCACCCTTTGATACATTACATCTATGTGCTGTGCAATTCGCACCTGATGCAGTTGACTCTCAACGATCACAGGTGTATGATGGGTTTTATTATTTTCTCGATGATAAACGACCTACAAACTGAACATTCGTGACTTCTTTCTTTTCGCCCTGACGAAGGTCGGCTTTGCCGACGGTGCGGAGAGGTATACCTTCTCACCCTGGAAATCGACGATCTTGTTTACCGCACTACCCTATTCTGACAAGGACTAGGCATCTAAAGGCTTGCTGGCAGTGACAGGCAATTGGCAAGCTGTTGGTGTTGAGTGTGTCATTTTTCCACTGCGGACAACCATTAACCAAGGTATTTCGCCGGGTTTTGTTTATGAACGCAATGTTTTTCTAATCGCAAGCTTGTGTCTCTTAGTCGGTTCAGGGTCTAACGCGTTCTACTTCTGATATTTTCTCTTTTGCAGCTTCTGGCACCGTGTACTTTCCCCCTTGTCTAGAATTGTTAGAGGGAAGGATCAAACAATTGTACCAGTTTGTGGCTCCGAAGGGGAATAAAGCGCTTCACATTCACCAACCTCAATAAGGCCGGCCCAAAAGATAGTTATCCACTGCCAAAGATAAACCAGCTGGTAAAAGTAACCGCAGGGTATGAAATAATGAGCTTCTTAGATGCATATTCGGGCTATAATCAGATTCAGATGAACAAAAAAGACACAGTACATACATAGATGGTTGAAGCCTACATAGACGACATGGTAATCAAGAGCAAGGTAGCCTCTGACCATATTCGAGACGCTGAGGAATGCTTTGCCGTATTCAGGAGGTATAAGATTAAGCTTAACCCCCTGAAATGTGCATTCAGGGTGTCCACAGGACAATTCCTGGGCCACATCATAAGCAGGAGAGGGATCGAGGCCAACCCAACACAGCTCATGACCATATCAGAGATCGAAGAGCCACGGACCGTCCATGATGTCCAGAGTCTAGCATGGAAGATAGCAGCCCTGAGCCAGTTTGTATCGAAGATGTCTGACAAGTGCAAGCTCTTCTTCAATAGTATCAGACAATCAAAAACACTCGCCTAGAGAGAAGAACAAAGTCGGGCCTTGAAGGAAATCAAGGAATATATGAGCAGAGCACCCACACTCGTAGCTCATCTGAAGGGAGAAGACTTGTACTTTAACATGGTCGAGTCTGAAGTAGCAGTAAATGCGGTGTTGGTCAAGGAAGAAAACATGAAGCAACAACCCGTATACTACACAAGTAAGATACTGTCAAACGCAGAAACTCGATACAACATGATCGAAAAATGGTGCTGGCATTGGTGACCATAAAGAAGAAATTACGACACTACTTCGAATCCCACACTATAATTGTAGTAACCAATTGCCGAATCAGGCAGATACTGTCAAAGTCAGATTTGTCAGGAAGACTCACCAAGGGGGCAATCGAGCTGGGGATATATGACATCCGCTATGCCCCAAAGATTCCAGAAAAGGGCAGGCAATAGCCCACTTCCTGTTTGAAATTCAAAGTTTCAAGCCAATCAAAGAGAGCTAGTTGATGTTGCCTGATGAAGTTATGCAGTGGACCTTGCACACTGATGGAGCTGCGAACAAGAAAGGAGTTGGGATAGGAATTGTACTCAAGTCTGATTCAGGAGTACTCATAGAAGAGGTTATCAGGCTCTTAGATGCTACCACCAACGAGGCATAATATAAAGCTCTTATGCATGGTCTAGGGTTAGCTGCCAAAATTTGGGTGCGGGTACTGAAGGTGAACCTTGATTCTGAACTAATATCAGGGCATCTAAATGGAAGATTTGAAGTAAGGATTCCCAAAATGTGCGAATATATCAGAAGAGTGAAGGAAACATTAAAGAAATTTACAAGGGTTGAGATACAAGCCATCCGACGAGAGTTAAAAGCTAGAGCTGATGGCTTGGCGAAGAAAGCAGCAGCTGGAGAACGTGGCAGGGAAAGCCAAATCTCCATCCTTGAGGTCCAGAGATTGAGAATTTCAAAGTCTGACACGTCAGAATCTGCAATTTCAGAACCAGAACTTTCAGACCGTACTTTGACAAAACCAGGCAGGTCAAGACCTGAGGAATCAGAATCAGAACCTAGAGATGTACTGATGATCGAGGGGAGCTTCAGCAGCTGGGTGGACCTAACCATAGATTACTTAGAAAATGGGACATAGCACGAGGGCAGAGGAGAAGCTCGGAAGCTTAGATTGAAGGCAGCCAGGTACACCATGAAATAAAGGGAATTATTCAGAAGGTCATTCGACGGGCCACTCCTGCGATGCGTCGAGGAAAGAGACCAGGAGTGGGAGAAATAGATACACGCCAGAGCGTGCTGCAATCACACGGGTGGGAGAAATTTAGCACACTGCATCCTCACCGCAGTATACTATTGGCCCTACTTGATGAAGAGCACGGAGGTGTGAGAAGTGTCAAAAGCATGCACCTACAATACACTTGCTTTCTGAAATGCTGAATTCAGTATTTAGCCTCTGGCCCTTCGCTCGATGTGGTTTGGATATCATCAGGAAACTTTCAATAGCTAAGGAGGGAAATTGTTTTGTTTTGGTGACAACTGATTACTTCACCAACTGGATAGAAGCCGAACCATACACTAAGATCACTCATAACAACGTGATTGCTTTCATCGGGACGCACATAATTTGCAGATTTGGCATCCCCAGAGCCCTGACAATGGACAACGGCACCCAATTCAACAACCGCAGGGTCACCAAGTTTTGCGAACAATATGGGATCAAGATCAACTTCTCATCCGTGTACTACCTACAAGCTAATGGGATGGTAGAGGCTACAACAAGGTCCTTGTAAACAACCTCAAACGCAACCTGGACGACAAGGGCAGATGGCCGGAGGAGCTACCCAAGGTACTATGGGCACAGAGGACTACACGAAAAGAAGCAACAGGAGAAACATCATTCTCCTTAGTGTATGAGTCTAAAGATGTGATACCAACGGAGGCAGGGTTACCCACGTTGAAGACCTTAGAAGCAGAACATGAAAAGGAGAATTGGGGGCAACTAATGAGAAATTTGGACCCAATACAAGAAGCCAGAGAATGTGCACAGATCATGAGGGCAGCGTGCCAATAGAAGACCGAGTCATATTTCAACAACAAAGTGAACGTCAGAAGGTTCAAGGTGGGAGAATGGGTAGCGGTGGGAAGGCTCATTCGAGATTAGTGAGGACCTCAGGAAAGGAACCTACAAGCTCCTGAATATAGGAAGCAGGAAGACGGTGCCCAGAACATGGAATGCACAGATGCTTAAAAAATACTATGTGTAAGAATGCTATACTCTTTCATAATCTAGCAATTTGAATGAAACATTTTCACTATCTGGTTGTCATGTTCTTACTACTTTGCCTTCACTTTCAAAATAAAATAATATATATATATATATGTGTATATATATATATTCACAACAAAAGAGGTCAGACGCATGGTAGAAAAACTCGTCAGTACCTAACAACCCCAAAGAGTTCAGACGCATGGTACGAAAACCCATCAGTACCTAACAACCCCAAAGAGGTCAGAAGCATGGTAGAAAAACTCGTCAGCACCCAACAACCCTGAGGGGAAATATGACATCGTAGAACTACCCGTCGGAACCTAAAAACTCAGTACATGATGAATGGCAGAAAAGCTTATTAGAGTATGAAACTCTGGGACGTCAGACCAAAAGAGGTACACCCTGCTAAGGTCTGACGGAGAGAGATAGGAATCTGATAATAATCTGATGAATGGCAGAAAAGCCCATCAAAACATGAAAGTCTAGTAAGTAAGACCTACGAGGGAATAATATGTCAAGATCTGACAAGATTAAGACAAAATTATAAAAAGAATCTGATGAATGGGAGAAAAGCCCATCGGAACGTGAAAATCTAAAAGTAAGACCTGAGAGGGAATAACCTGTCAAGGTCTGACAAGAAGAGACAGAGCTCTAAAAAGAACCTGGTGAATGGCAAAAAAGCCCACCAACCTAGAAAGTCAAACCTCAGTAGGAACAGCCTATTTAGGTCTGACAAGAATGAAGGACCTAACGAATGGCAGAAGACTCTGTTACGGTCTAAAATACGCAAGTTCAAAGATTCTACAAAGATCCAAAAATTCATCACAAAAATAAATATTATTCAATGTTCTTGAGATGCAGATACATCTTTTTTTAGAAGGTATGAATCTGTCAGGACACAACAAAAAAAGGGGGAAATTCATCTCCATCTCCTAGAAACTCGATATTGGGCATCCTTGAAATCATCAAGGGAAACTTGACTCGAGCTTCTCCTTTGAAACCTCCCTAGCAATGGCACAGGCCTTCCCCAACTAGAATGCAGTGGCAGAACGATGCATCATTTGGCCAGTCCTAGCCTTTGCCTCGTATCCCAACAGCTCCAGGAGTACCAACCCTTACCACTCCTCTCAGCAAAGCATCTCGAACCTTCGTCAAACTCAGGATGAATGCGAGACTCTCCAGAATGATAAACAATCAGGAGGGCCTCTGATGGGTTCAAAATATCCTATGCAACACCGGGGGAAAGAAACTTCTCAAAAGACGCATAGTAGTCCGGGCGGAATAAAGTACCCTCGGCAGGCTTGGAAGGATAAAACTTCGCATGCCAGGAGATGCTGAAATCAGAGACAGAGTCCGGAACAAAGGAGACAGGGGCACTCTTAAATTTATCCCACCAACACCCGCCAAGGCCTTCTATGCGGGGGTGACCCAATCCACCAGTCTCGTAAGGTAGGCGGCCCACCCGAGTCATATAATCTAGAACCCTGCTGCTAAGAACGAACTTATGAGCATGAGGGTCATGATCCTGCAAACGAATCTATTTAGGCTGATTTACGGGATGCCTTGGTAATTTATGTACTAATTAGATTAGTATAGAAAAAAAGAATTCAATCAATGCATTAGTTTTGTTGTATGTATGTTTTAATTCAAAGTGTTTGAAAGACATGTCATATAGCATAAGATGCCCACTCATGCATTATAACATGTCATGACATTAGATGCATGTTTAATTAGTCAAAGCATAAAAGTTATGTAAATTTAAATAGTTTAAATTTAAATAGGTTTAAAATTTGGTAACTCAGAAAAAGACATTTTTATAGACCTGTTGCCACGGTCCATTTTCTTATTTGACAGAGAAATTTTAACAGTAGAATGACCTGAAAAGGAAATACTTCTTTTATTTCTACGAAAAATAGGATACAAGTTACAGAACATAAAGTTTCAAAAAAAAAAAAAAAAAAAAAAAACCTGAAGGGCTAAATACATTTATTGATCTATGAAATCTCCAACAGAATCAGGACCTGCCGACGAAGTGGCAGCACCCTCTGAAGATGGCATGGTACTGGCAAGACAACAAAGGAAAACTCTACAGAAGGGGCCGGCAGAGCCAAAGAGGTAGGAGGAGCTTGGAGCAGAGGAACCCCCACCTCAGAAAAAGGTGAAGCAGAACCCCCTAGAGGTGATTGGCCTGGGACAGAAACAACCTCTTGATTGGTTGTATCAAAAGAGAGAACCAACGCAAGAGCGTCAGAAGGAGATACCACTCTAGAATGGGCCAGGGGGAGATTTGCATCACTCTAAGAGCATGTGGCAACACCCGAAGACTCTGCAACACCTTGAAGGGGAAGACACTCTTCACACTGGTCCTCCTCCTCTTCATCTAAAAAATTGATCTTGAGGCCTCTGAATGTAGTGGTCCTAATCATAATTTTGTTCCACTACACCAGCAGCCAAATCAAAATCGTCAGGACCTCCCTGGTAAGCCCTGTCCGCCGGATCCTTGGCATGGTCCTCCTAACCAAGTCGGTACCATTTGGCGCTGTTCACTTGATTAATGACATTGTACCGGGCATGGCACTGAGACAGAAGAAGCTCGAGCTCGTCCTGACGACGGTCGTCAACACCCTGGAGTTGCTCCTTCAACCCAAAAACCTCTATGCACAGGGAAGAATGCAAACAGAAGTACAAGTCCTATTCCTCCCGAGACGTTGCCAGATCCTGAAAGGAAGCAACACGTAAGAAAAGGAGCAAGTTTCCCTACCAAGAGTTAGAGACGGTAAAAAGAAATGCTAGAGCTGGAAATCTTACCTGCTGAGTCTTGGAGACTTCAGCACGTAGCCTATCCTTTTCACCAAGGGCCAAAGAGAGATCATCGCGCAGAGTCTCATTATGTTGATGCAAACCCCGATTCTCTGACTCCATGCTAGCCAACCTCTCCTTGACCGCTGAAAGTTCAGATTGAGTAGCGGCCACTATGGATAAATCCTTCTTGCGAGCTGCTACTTCATTGTCCAACTCATTCTTCAACAGCTCTAGTGCCTCAGAAGCTACAGTAAATTTGTCCTGAACGTTCTGAAGGCGACTCTCCGATGCTTGAAGCTGCTTAGCTGCACATATAGCACTCACCCTGCATAACTGCAAAATACCACTGCTGAGGGTGGGGTCCTGAAGTAGAGAAGCAAGACCTTGCTGCGCCAGAGAAGAAGAAACAAGGGAGCACACGGACTCCAGCAGACCATGGAACTCGCTAAAGTCAAAGGCGGGGACAGAGGGAAAAGCAGAAGGACTGATAGATGGAAGTTCAGGGAAGCGATGGGCGAAGCTCGAAGGAAGAGAGGGCCATGGAAGGGATAGTGAAGGGGCATCAGTAAATGGCAGGGTAGAAGCAGCCGGATGAGATTTTGAGGTAGAAGTCGGAGGTGAGGAAGCATGTGCGACTGGAGAAGGGACGAAAGGAAGAGCGATAGTAGCAGGCCCTGACGATAGAACACCAGATCCATAAATGGTAGCCGCAGAACCTGATCCAGCCTCTGAAAGGCACACATGCTCGATTTCCACTGCTGCCTCTTGTAGCGATGCTGAAGCTGGCCTTCCGTCTCATCATCAGCCGGGGGAGTTGGGGATTTGGGATGCAGGGGAGCAGGAATAGCAATAGTCCCGAAGGCAGCACGAAGATCCTTCCTTTTATACCTAGCCTTCCTTTTAAAACCGGCCTTCTTGATAAAGGGGTCCTGACTCCATTCATTACCCTTTTGTTTTCCCTGGAATCTCTTCAAATTCGTCCTAGAGGAAAAGTGGCTTTTAAAACAATATGAGCATCGAATCAGCTAATACATTATACATTGAACTCATCACAGCTTTACTTGCTCTCAAAACTAACAGAAATTCCGAATTTCACCATATAACTAACAAATCCTAGCCGAGCTGGAATATGTAAAAGCATAAAGCATCCCTACATATTCTCATATGAAAGACAAAATTCAAACGAGCGAAAAGTAACGGGGGGAAAGAAGAAGAAGCAAAATTACAACCCAAAAAAAATTAAATTAAATCCAAAGGTTAAAATTGACCAAAAATTTAAATATCATACCTAGCGCTAATATATTCACTACTTTCTTCTTCACATGGCGGCAACGCATTGATGTCCAAAAGACCAAAACCTCCATCACCGACACGATTCCCATGGCCAGAGTTCCTAGCCGGCACCGGTGCTGAGGATACATCAGCGGCAGCTCCTGCAACGGAAGCCTCGCGAGGAGAAGGGAGTGGAGTCTCGTTAAGATCGATGTCAAACGGCTTCGAACAGCTCTCCCGAGGCATGGTATCGGAGTCGTCACCGTTGAGCTCCATCACCGTTACTTTGCGAGCTACGGAGGCTTAATTCAGTGCTTCGAGGCGCATTATAGCATCGTAAAACCGACGGCGGTAATTATGAGCTGAATTGAAGTGAAGATAGAGAGAGAATCGAAGATCGAAGGCTCAACGGAGAGAGAAGAGAAGATAAGTGATGTCGACTCGAAAGCAACTTTGATTCTCTCCTTTTTTTTTCCCTCTCCTCTCTGTTTGTTGTATGTGTAGAACCGAAGCTGAGACATTTGGGTTCTTCTCGGGACTCTCGAAATAGAGAGAGAGAGAGAGAGATGTGATGACTCTGCGGTTGGAATGACGGAAATGCCCTCTCGGGGAAAGTGGGTAGTGGTGGGAGAAACGTGGTCGTATTTTGAGTTTAAGAGTAACGGTAGTTAAAAGAGGATGACGTCATTTTGACGGGGCGTTTTGTTACACGCTTCTCCAAGTTAAAAAAGAGGAGACGGAGAGTAGTTAGATTAGATAGATGCCCATGCTCCGTCATCATCCACATAACATCATCATGCTTTTTTTGGGCTTTTGGACAGAATGCGCATGCCATTCGATTTAAATCTGGGACAGTAAATTTGATGAATGAGACTATTGAGCTAGTACGGCTAAATTGGTCGAACTTTGAATTATTTTTTTTAAAATTTAAATATTATATATTAATATTTTTAAAATATTAGAAAAATCAGTTTATTAAATTTTGAATTAATATTTTTAATGTGTTTTTTCAGACTAGAAATTAAATAAAAAATACTTAAAATATGATTTGGCTTTTCAACCCTATATTGAGCGATTAAAAATGATAATTTGCATAATTTAACAAACAAAATTTAACTTTGAAAATTTTTATAAAAATCACGTAAAAATTATATTCATTTATGATTAAAAAATTAAACAAGTATAAAGTTTATAGAGATGATTAAAGTCTAAGAAAATAAGCATTTTCTATAAATCGGATGATTTTCTATAAATCGGATGATTTTCAAAAATCAAGAATCAACGATTAATCGGCCGACAACCAAATCTATGATTTTCGACCAATTTGGATCGATCTGATACCAATAGACTCGAAATCGCCACTTAAACTACTATGTTCAAAATATGTAAGGCCTAAAAATATATTAGGAAAGGCAGAAACCATAATAATGATTTATTTTACATCAGCTAAGGAAAAAAAACAAACCACCATTTTCTTTATGGTTATTAACATTTCATTATTTAAGAAATTAAAAAATAACAAACAAATATACGAAATATCGAAATATAACATTTATTATTATATTTTACTATATATATATCAATAGAAAAATATAAAACGTGAAATCTTTATCGTAAAATATAATAAAATGTAAGATTTTATAAAAATGTGGTATGTAAAATATAAGATTTTGTAATTATATAATAATAAAATATTATATCACAACACTTGTATTCATATGATATTTTTCAATTTATAAAATAGTTAAATGACAATATAACCCTTTTCTTGAATAAGAGTTAACAAAACCAAGTATATAGAAAAGCTCTCGAGGCGTTTAGTTGAGGAGGATCCCAACAATATGCAACACAGTTGATCTCCACATAGGCCCCAGTCACAGCCTGAATCTTCAGATCTTGATGGTACTTAGTGACTGGGACCACAATCCCAACAGCAAAGTAGAGGTTCGCACATTTTCTTAAGACCACTGGCATCTTGTGTATATACATACAGCTTTGGTTAAGATTCGAAGAACTGAAACAAGTACACCTGCACTCAACAATGTTAAAACACACGATCCTTGCTCTAACAAGAGTCTCCAGTTCACATTATACAGCAATCAAGATTACTCCATAGTTTTCACATTAGAAGCACACCAAGATCTCTACAACAGATCAGCAATAACAAATATTCATATAAAAGCTAGCAACATAGTTATACCAAGCTCCTCAAATATACTATGAACTCTTTAGTTAATTTCATGCTCGTAGCTATGCTAGCTAGCATCACATATGGTTTCATAACTTAGCCAGCAACTAAACACCTCTTACACCAGCAGCCAAATCAAAATCGTCAGGACCTCCCTGGTAAGCCCTATCCCCCGGGATTGAGACAGAAGAAGCTCGAGCTCGTCCTGACGACGGTCGTCAACACCCTGCAGTTGCTCCTTCAACCCTGATAAGAACCAATTAATAGAAACAGAATTGAAAATCTGAATCACGATTTGTATATTGGATAATCAAGCCAACAACTTGTTCTAAGCATTTTTAGCAGCTTAGGTGCTCCTCTGTTACCATTCTCTTTACAAAAGAAAATTCCACACCACCTATAGCTATCATCATGAGGTTATTATCGAATTCCCTCACAAAGAGAATTGTCAAAACATTAACTAATGGCCAAACGACAAGTGGCAAAATAACAATATTGTCGTGAATGAAAGAAATTAAAAAGAAAGACAATTGGTAAATAATCTGGTCATCCATGTGTCACTGCTGATTGTGAATGCTTTGATGGTGTTTGTTGGTTCCCTGATTTTTTCTCCTGCCTTCATTTCCACTGATAGACTTGAATCACCCTTGGCTTATCAATACTCCCCCCTAAAGCTTTAACCTTGTCCTCTAGGTTAAATGAAGGAAAGTGAGTCTCAATGTTATCTGCCAGCTCCCACGAACTGTCACATTCTAGGAGATTTTTCCACTTAATCAGCACTTCATATTTGCCAGTAAGTAACTTCCGAACACTCTTCACTACTTCTGGTGTCACCCACAATTCAAGTTCTTCACTAAGGCAAGTTGGTAAAGACCGGCTAGTAATTTTAGGGGAAATTGAAGCTTTTAATTGTGAAACATGGAAAACGGGGTGTATGATGGCCCCTTCAAGTAGCTGCAGTTTGTAGGCAACTTCTCCAATTTTCTTTAGGATGGTATATGGACCATAGTAGAGTGGGCTGAGTTTTTTGATTTTGTCTTTTAGCCAACGATCTACTTGTAAGGTTGTAGCTTCAAAAATACCCTATCTCCACACTGGAAAGACATGTCCCTCCTCTTCATATTAGCTCTTTGCTTCATTCGATTTTGAACTATCAGTAAATTTCCTTTAAGCTCGTCCAATATGAGGTTGTGATCCCTCATTAGAACATTAACCTCTTCCACAAGTGAAATGTCCTCACTGAAACGCAAAACACTGGTGGTTTCCGCCCATACAATGCCTCAAACAGGGTCAACCCTACAGACCCTTGAAATGTGGTGTTATACCAAAATTCAGCCCAATGTAGCCATCTAATCCGCTGCTTTGGTTGCCCACTTACAAAACAGCGTAGATAGTCTTCTAAACAGCGATTTACTTCCTCGGTTTGCCCGTCTGTTTGGGGGGTGATAAGATGTACTCATTTTCAAAGAAGTTCCTGCTAATTTGAACAACTCTCCCCAAAATTGGCTCACAAAGATCCTGTCTCTATCTGAAATAATGGTCCGCGGAGACCTATGTAGTCTAACTACCTCCTCAACAAAGATTGAAGCCACTTCCCTTGCATTTGGTGAGTCTGTCAAATACCACCATTATCGTATCAAAATGTTGAATTTGTGGCAGCCATGTGACAAAGTCTATAGATATGTCATTCCAAGACAACGTGAGGATTGGCAGGGGTTGTAATAAGCTTTAAGGGCTTAAAGTGGAGTATTCATGACGTTGACATACTTCACATTGAGCAACATACTTCCTCACATCAGACCTCATTCCCTCCCAGTGTAAACTGCTGCCACCCTTTTGAATGTCCTGAGTGACCCCCTTGAGGAGTGGCATGGAATTCCTTGAGTAATTCAGGAATTCTAGGGGAGTTTTTTGGAATTACGAACCTGCCCTGGTACATCAAACAACCACCTTGGAGAGAGTATATGGGTGAGCATTTGGATCAATCACAAGACTTTGCACTAAGGCACATAATTTCTTGTCACTGCTTACTTCATCTTGAAGTTCTATTAGAGCAGGACATGATGCAACAGACAGTGCAATGTTTCCAATTGTGCCAGAACTTTCATTCATTTGAAGTAAGAACCCCGGACTTAGTTTTGAGTGTGGCTTGGCTTCGTACTTTGGGAGAGTTCTCTACAAATTATAAAACCTTTAGTCCCTCACTACGAAATTCGTTAGTAGGGATCAAGTAATAAGCTTACAGGGGGACTCTTCATTGTCAACAAGTGTTGTCTCTTTAAAAAGTTTGATGAAGATGATTGAGAGGGGGAGACAGAGGATTTTTGGTAGAGTTTGGAGCTTGTGCTGTTGTCTCAGAGCAGACGAGGGTACCTTCAGTGGAAAATGCCGAGCTGCAAACTGTCTTGAGAGATTATGTTTCAGTGTTTGAACCATTTAAGGGGTTGCATATTTCTCGAGAGCAAGATCACTGTATCAGGTTGAAAGATGGTGCCGTTCCACCAAATATCAGCCCTTACAGGTACCCGTATTATCAAAAAGCTGAAATTGAAAGTATAGTAAAAGATATGTTAGAAGCAGGGATCATCAAAAGGAGTACCAGCCCCTACTCGAGTCCAGTACTATTAGTTAAAAAAAAATGGATGGAGAATGTGCGTGGATTACAGGGCTCTGAATAGACTGAACATCCCTGACAAATTCCATATTCCAGTGATCGACAAATTGATGGATGAATTAAAGGAAGTTGTGGTATTTTCGAAGTTAGACTTAAAGTCGAGTTATCATCAGATCTGTGTCAGAAGAGAAGACACTGAGAAGACGGCTTTTAGAACTCATGAGGGACACTATGAGTTTCTCGTTATGCCATTTGGCTTGACTAATGCTTCATCTACTTTCCAAGCCCTCATGAACGAGATATTCAGGTCGTATCTGAGGCAATTCATCCTGGTATTTTTCGATGATATATTGATATACAACGAGGATTTTGGGGCCCATCTTATAAATTTGAGGACCACATTTCAAATCTTACAACAACAGCATCAACTAGTGGTGAATAGAAAGAAATGTGTTTTTGCACAGCAAATAAGAGTACCTGGGGCATATAATATTGTCAGTGGGGGTTACGGCCGAACCTGCTAAGTTAAACAGCATGAAGAATTGGCTTGTGCCAATCAACACTAAAGCTTTGGGAGGCTTCCTAGGCCTCACGGGTTATTATAGAAGATTAGTAAAGGGGTATGGAACCATAGCGGCTCCATTGACTCAGTTGTTGAAGAAGAATGCCTTTAAATGGACTACAGAAGCTCTGGTACCAAATTGATAAGAACCAATTAATAGAAACAGAATTAAAAATCTGAATCACGATTTGTATAGGATAATCAAGCCAACAAGTGCTCCTCTGTTACCATTCTCTTTACAAAAGAAAATTCCACACCACCTATAGCTATCATCATGAGGTCATAACCGAATTCCCTCACAAAGAGAATTGTCAAAAAATTAACTAATGGCCAAATGACAAGTAGCAAAATAACAATAATGTCGTGAATGAAAGAAATTAAAAAGAAAGATAATTGGTAATTAATCTAGTAATCCATGTGTCACTGCTGATTGTGAATGCTTTGTTGGCGTTTGTTGGTTCCCTGATTGTTTCTAGTGCCTTCCTTTCCTCTGATAGACTTGAGTCACCCTTGGCTTATCAAACCCAGAAACCTCTGTGCACAGGAAAGAATGCAGACCGAAGTACAAGTCCTGCTCCTCTCGAGACGTTGCCAGATCCTGAAAGGAAGCAACACGTAAGAAAAGGAGCAAGATTCACTGCCAAGAGTTAGAGACGATAAAAAAAAAAAGAGCCTGAGCTGGAAATCTTACCTGTCGAGTCTTGGAGACTTCAGCACGTAGCCTATCCTTTTCACCAAGGGCCAAAGAGAGTTCGGCACGCAGAGTCTCATTATGTTGATGCAAACCCCGATTCTCTGACTCCATGCTAGCCAACCTCTCCTTGACCGCTGAAAGTTCTGATTGAGTAGCGGCCAGTACGGATAAATCCTTCTTGCGAGCTGTCGATTTATTGTCCAACTCCTTCAACAACAGCTCTAGTGCCTCAGAAGCCGCAGTAAATTTGTCCTGAACGTTCTGAAGGCGACTCTCTGATGCTTGAAGCTGCTTAGCTGCACATATAGTACTCACCTCGCAAAACTGCAAGATACCTTTGCAGAGGGTGGGGTCCCGAAGCAAATAAGCAAGACCCTGCTGCACCTGAGGAGACGAAACAAGGGAGCACACGGACTCCAGCAGACTCCGGAACTTGCCAGAGTCAAAGGTAGGGATAGAGGGAAAAGCAGATGGACTGATAGATGGAAGTTCAGGGAAGCGATGGGCGAAGCTCGAAGGAAGAGAGGGCCGTGGAAGGGATAGTGAAGGGGCATCAGTAAATGGCACGGTAGAAGTAGCCGGAGGAGATTTTGAGGCAGAGGCCGGAGGTGAGGAAGCAGGTGCGACTGGAGAAGGGACGAAAGGAAGAGTGGTAGTAGCAGGCCCTGACGATAGAACACCAGACCCATAAATGGTAGCCGCAGAAGCTGATCCAGCCTCTGAAAGGCACACATGCTCGATTTCCACTCGCTGCCTCTGGTAGCGATGCTGAAGCTGGCCTTCCGTCTCATCATCAGCGGGAAGAATTGGGGATCTGGGATGCAGGGGAGCAGGAATAACAATAGTCCTGAAGGCAGCACAAAGATCCTTCCTTTTATACCTAGCCTTCCTTTTAAAACTGGCCTTCTTCATAAAGGGGTCCTGACTCCATTCATTACCCTTTTGTTTTTCCTGGAGTCTCTTCAAATTCGTCCTAGAGGAAAAGTGGCTTTTAAAACAATATGAGCATCGAATCAGCTAATAC
The DNA here is from genome assembly GCA_019454045.1 of Zanthoxylum bungeanum. Classification (NCBI taxonomy): domain Eukaryota; kingdom Viridiplantae; phylum Streptophyta; class Magnoliopsida; order Sapindales; family Rutaceae; genus Zanthoxylum; species Zanthoxylum bungeanum. Next base: position 16,666 of record SKCR01031918.1, read on the forward strand.
ATTATACACTGAACTCATCACAGCTTTACTTGCTCTCAAAACTAACAGAAATTCCGAATTTCACCATATAACTAACAAATCCAAGCCGAGCTGGAATATGTAAAAGCATAAAGCATCCCTACATATCCTCATATGAAAGACAAAATTCAAACGAGCGAAAAGTAAGGGGGGAAAGAAGAAGCAGCAAAATTACAACCCAAAAAAAATGAAATTAAATCCAAAGGTTAAAATTGACCAAAAATTTAAATATCATACCTAGCGCTAATATATTCACTACTTCCTTCTTCACATGGCGGCAACGCATTGATGTCCAAAAGACCAAAACCTCCATCACCGACACGATTCCCACGGCCGGAGTTCCTAGCCGGCACCGGTGCTGAGGATATATCAGCGGCAGCTCCTGCAACGGAAGTCTCGCGAGGAGAAAGGAGTGGAGTCTCGTGAAGATCGATGTCAAACGGCTTCGGACGGCTCTCCCGAGGCATGGTATCGGAGTCGTCACGGTTGAGCTCCATCAGCGTTACTTTTCGAGCTACGGAGGCTTAATTCAGTGCTTCGAGGCGCATTATAGCATCGTAAAACCGACGGCGGTAATTATGAGCTGAATTGAAGTGAAGATAGCGAGAGAATTGAAGATCGAAGGCTCAACGGAGAGAGAAGAGAAGATAAGTAATGGTTGGGGTCGGGTCGGGTTTTCACTTTTTTTTTTACCCGATCGGGTCGGGTTATTCGGTTCTTCTGATCCGAAACCCGAAATTTCAGAAGGTAACCTGCGTGGGTCCGGTCACAACGGGTCGGGTCAAAAAACTGCGGGTCGGGTCAAGTCAACACAATATTAAGTAAACATAATATATATAATTTTATTGATACAAACATGTTAAGAATGAAGGTATAGCCGAAATGGCAAGCTAATCCGTTAGTTTGGAGTATGTCGCATGTTCAAATCTCATCACTGCAACCAAGGGCAAACAGAGCGCGCACACTGCCAATTTAGCTACAAATTTTTGTTGTCAAAGTGTATCATTAAAAATATATATACTATTATTATAATATCATTCACATTGGGTCGGGTAGGGTCAGACCCGAGTTTTCTGGCCTAAACTCGTGACCCGAAATTAGAATTTTAATTTTATAAACCCGACCGGGTCTGGTCGGGTTGTTGCGGGTCGGGTCGGGTCGCTGGTTGACCCGACCCTATGAACACCCCTAAGTAATGGCGACTAGGGATGACAATTTTACCCGCAAACCCGCAAAAACTCTCCCGCAATGGGTAGGATTTGGTAAATATATTAGTGGGTGCGGTGCGGGTTTGGTAATTTAAAGCAGAACCCGCTGCGGGTGCGATGCGGGTTTGGTATTTAAGAAAAAAATACGGGTATCCGCATACCCACAATATTATTTTTTATTAATTAATATTTTTAGGATAATATAAAAAAACCTTCATATAAAAACAACTAACAAAACCTAAACCTAAAACACTAATCCACAGTTCCACACTCTCACTCAGCCGCAGCCCGCAACCTGCCCAACTGAAGATTTTTTGCATGACTATTATTGTTTTTTTTAATCACACTTGTTAATAAAATTATAATACAAAAATTTGGATTAAGTTCAAATGATCAGAAACATAAGAGGAGCAAAATAAGCTAGTATTTGTTGCAACTTCAGTAGCTTTCATGCTTCTTAATTACACTTACACCAAGCATCACTTTCATTACACTTAGCATAAAAAATATGACCAAAGGTTGGTGATTACTTTTTAGCTTATTGTCGATTGAGTTGGCTAACTTAGATCATTATAATTATGAAGAGAAGAACTCGTTTTAATTATGTTTATATGAAAAAATAAACATATGATACCGAGTCTTTCATACATTATGTTATCTATGTACTGTATATACATACATTGCATATTGTATATGTCAAATGAAAAACAAATGTGAAAACTACAGCTAGCAATTAAAAATAAATTATTTAATTAAAAAAATTATATTATTAAGAACACAAAGTAATTCAATATTTTAAAAACCCGCAAAAAATCCGTTGGGTACCAATGCAGATTTGGTAATTTATTTTTATATGCGGTGCAGGTTTGGTAATGAAAATTAAAACCCGCAACGGGTATGGTGCGGGTTTGATAATTTATTTACATATGCGGGTGCGGGTTTGGTAATGGCAAACCTGCACTATACCCTACCAACTGTCATCCCTAATGGCGACTCGAAAGTAACTTTGATTCTCTAAAAAAAATCAAAATTTATCTCTAAATTTTTTTATAAAAATCACGAAAAAAATATATATTCATTTGTGATTAAAAAAATTAAAAAAAAATTATAAAATTTATAAAGATGATTAAAATCTCTAAAAAGAAATTAAAAAAGTGAGAAAATAGGTCTTTTCTATAAATCGGATGATTTTCAAAAATAAGAATCAACAATTAATCGGCCGACAATTAAATCGACGATTTTTGACCAATTCTGATCGATCGGATATCAATAGACTAGAAATCACCACTTAAGCTACTCTGTTCAAAATATGTAAGGCCTAAAAATATATTATTAGGAAAGGCAGAAACCATAATAATGATTTTTATTTTACATCAGCTAGGGAAAAACCAAACCACCATTTTCTTTATGGTTATTAAAAAATAACAAATAAATATACAAAATATAAAATGTGAAATGTGAAATAAAAATCACCATTTTTATTGTTATATTTTATAAAATTTTATATTTTACTTTATATCTATTAATAGAAAAATATAAAATGTGAAATCTTTATCGTGAAATATAATAAAATGTAAGATTTTATAAAAATATGATATATAAAATATAAGATTTTGTAATTATATAATAATAAATATTATATAACAATACTTGTATTCATATGATATTTTCCAATTTCTGAAATAATTAAATGATAATATAACCCTTTTCTTTAATAAGAGTTAACAAAACTAAGTATATAGAAAAGCTCTCAACCCAACACATGATTGAACACAAATGAATGTATTTAACAATACAAACCTTTACAAATTGAGCACAAAAGTGAATGAAAGCCAACCCAACCAACCATGGTCAGAATTGTTGGGCTACAATAGCAGGTCTGAGAATTCTTTTATGTCATACAAATTACAAATACAAAAAGCTTAAAAGATCAGATAAATACAAATTACAAATACAAAAAGCTTAAAAGATCAGATAACCCAGAACCAAGCTACAATTGACCCAGAAGCCAGACCAACAACTAGGAACAGTACAATCACAATTCCTGCAGTCTCAGCATGTTGTAATTGAACAACTTTAGGAGTCAAAATTATCAGTACACTTGTTAAGTAGCCATTAGTTAGCCCCAAAAGGCAAGTTAATATTGTCACTGGAATTTCTGTGCGGAAGAATTTGGGACCATGCAAGCACCCCAAGAAAAGAGGGAAGAATAACAATCTTGCAACACAACCACCAATTGCAGCCTTTTCATTCTCAAGGCGATAAACTGCAGTCAATGATTTGCCGACTAGGTCAAACACATTGTAGCCAGTTATCAGGACAATCCCATACCAATCCTTAAGAATCTCAGAGTGCACGTCTTCTGTTATATATCCTGGAAATATCGATAATGTCACAATATAGATGAGGAGGATCCCAAACCCATACCACTTGACTCTTCCAACAATATCCAACACAGTTGATCTCCACATAGGCCCAGTCAGAGAACCTTTCTCCTCTTTCTCCTTGTTCACAGCCTGAATCTTCAGATCTTGATGGTACTTAATGACTGGAAGTCTATGTGCCACATTGTAAAAGACAATGCATATGACCATAACCACAATCCCAACAGCAAAGTAGAGATTCGCACTTTTTCTTAGACCACTGGCATCTTGTGTATATACAGCTTTGGTTAAGATTCGAAGAACTGAAACAAGTACACCTGCACTCAACAATGTGAAAACACGATCCTTACTCTAACAAGTCTCCAGTTCACATTATACAGCAATCAAGAATACTCCATAGTTTTCACATTAGAAGCACACCGTACTAAGTAAATATAAGTTCAAGATCTCTACAACAGACCAACAATAACAAATATTCATATAAAAGCTAGCAACATAATTATTGAACTTATACCAAGCTCCCCAAATATACTATAAACTCTTAGTTAAATTCATGCTTGTAGCTATGCTAGCATCACATATGGTTTCGTAACTTAGCCAGCAACTAAACACCTCTTAAGCTCTTTTGGGCCTTGACTTAAGAGTTTGCTTAAAGTTGACCACCTATCCAACTCCTAAGCTCTTTTAGGAGCACAAGAATCTTAAAAATGTCTACAGCTAGTCAGCTACTCATCAAGATAAAAGCTTGCTTCAAGAAATTCTATCTGAATTTTTCTCGGAGTTAGTTTAACTACCATGTATCCGAATATTAAGCTCCCAATTGCACAATGCAAAATACAGTTCACAATAATTGTACACGAACTACTAATTGAAGATTTTTCATTGTTAGATATACTTGTACATAACGATAACATCAGCGAGTAATAACAGCATATTACTAATAATAACAGTATAAAAATTTACCAGAACCAGCAGTGCCAGCAACGATTGCTTGCATGTATCTCTCAGGCAATTCGCCAGCCGCCCCAATCAATCCACCTTGGACCAACGCATCGGCAACACCCGAAAGCGAAACCGCCCCGACAGTTACATAAAACCCGTCATATACCCCGACCCGACCTTTTATATATACCGCATCCATAACGGGCACCACAAGCAAAGCCACCACGAACAGGCCGAGACCCACGTTGATTCTGACCCAAGCGTCCGATTTGTGGGCGTAGAACACGATAATGACGAGGCTGAAGAGGCCGACGAGCATGTAAGCGACAGCGAAGATGCGGTCAACGGAGGCTTCTGGGTAGAGGTAGGAGAAGTAATCGACGGCTGTGATGAAAGCGTTCCATGGGAGTAAAAAGCCTAGGCCTAGGGTGAAGTAGATTATGTAGCCTACGTGGAATGTATCTGGTGGTGGTTTCTGATGAGAGGTAGTTGAGTTTCCGAGGAGAAGAGATGACTCATATTCGGATCCGGGTTCGATTTCATCGGAAATACCCATCAGTGTTTTTGTTGAGAGATATTTTGTATTTTGAGAGATGATTTGGATTCGTTTTTAATGGTAGTTGAGATTTTTCGACTGACTCGGGGGTATGATTAAATGACGTCGTTTTCAAGTTTTTAAGAAAATTATAAACATGCGCGATTCTTGTTTCGGAAATTTATAAAAACGACCTTTTAAATTTTCACAATTATAAAAATAACCAACTTCTAAATTTCTTTCTTAATTCATCAAATATACTATTTTCGGATCCAAATATCCCTAGAAACTATTAATTCTATATAAATCTAATAACCTACTCCACAATCTCAATTTTTCTTCTATCATCTCTGTATAATTTAGGAGTAAGCAAAACTAATTTCAGTTCCGATTTCAAATAAAATTGAATCCTACTTTAAAAAAAAAAAATTTGATTCCTAATTATTAAGATCTGGATCATATCTTATAAAATAGGAGATCCTACTCATCAATTTCGATTTGATTCCAAACAATCTCTAGGTTACTTTATTTTAAGAAGGATAAAAAAATATATTTTACAGCGTGATAAACCTTTTTTTTAGGAAACATCATGATACACTTGATTATTATATTACATATTATTTTCCACAATTAGGTAATTGACCCACAACTGCTCCCTTAGTTTTATTTTTCATCTATTTAGGGTCCATTTGGTATAATTTTTTTAAATAAAATTTCTTCAAGTAGAGTTATATTAATAGAGCTTAAAGCTTTTAGAAGTAAAACTTTTGATAAAAAAAATTTAGGTGTTTGATTGTGACTTTGTGAGTGGGAACTTTTATTAAATATTATAAAATCATTTTATTGGACAAGATTTTTGAAGTTGTGTTAGGAACGAAATGAAATAATGTTGTTAAATTAAATAAGGGTATTATAGATAATATAAATCATTCAAAAAAACTTTTCAAGATATCCTCTCAAAGCCCAAATTTTGAGCTTTTGCTAATAGAGGCGAAATAATTTTTTTAATCCTCAAAATCTATACTTAAAATACAATCAAACATCACTAAAAATTTTGAAAATAATTTTTAGAATTAAAAAATTCTTTTACTATTAGAAGTCATACCAAACAACATCATTTTGTCATTAATTTATTCAGTATAGAGTGAACATTTGATAGCTGAAATGGCATTTATTTGCATAATTGCTGCCGAATTTGAGTGACTGTACAAGAAAAGAATGAAAGCAATGTTTCTCATGCCTGTGCTTCAAGATCTAGTTCAGTAATATATGCAACATTCCTGTTAGAGACTCAAAGAAAACGATATCAGTTCTTCAACATTTTTTTTTTTTTGAAGTAAAAGACAATTTCATTAGAAGAAACAGATATTACAAGATAGATGAGAAAGCGGGAAATTTCCCCTCCATATGCCAATAGCATTAACACACTTTTAAAAGTGATTCTTTACTATCAAGTATAAGAGTGTCGAAGTAATAAAATAATTCTGTGAGCCCAAAGTCAATCCACTTTTCAGCGTTCATCACACCTCCCAACCAACTTATTACTAATCCATAGTAATTTAAGCGAAAACTAAAAAAAAAATTATCCAATTAGTAATTATTTTTCTTTCTAAATTATCAAAAAAGCAAATCCTCATATACTTTTTACCCTTCTTCCACACATATAAGATAAAGTGTCGATCAATTCATTGTGCCCACAATATTCTTGAGTCTTATTGAAAAAAAAGAGTAATATTTTTTGTCCTAAAATTATATCAGAGTTCATATTTTTTTGACAATGCAGTTTATTTATTTATATAAAGAGTTTTTTTTTAATATTACATCATCAATCATTGTAACAAACTTTAGACCAGTGACTCTCAAACCAGTTGACTTTATGGCACTAGGTGTTAAGACACTCATACAGACTTAATTGCTCGGATCTCATATGTCAAAAAGAAAAAGTGTCTGATTTGGGCCAGTAACTCCAAGACCAATTGGTCGTAGGGCACTAAGTGTTAAAAAAAATACGGGCTTAATTACTCAATTTAGAGAGACTACAAAATCGAACTTATTCACCTTTTTATTTTTTTAAACCACATTTGCCTCTACCATTTTACACGAATAATTACTACTTGCTGGGGTAAGATGTCTGGTTACTAAGTAAAAGTTTGATTATTACTATCATTTTTTTAAACCAACTCAAGTTCTACCGTTTTGGGCGAACAATCACTGCTTGCTGATGCAAGATATCTGATTACTAAGTAAAACATTGGTTAGTTTTTTTGAATAAAAAACACTATTGCCTTTAGGTGCTACCTCCAACAAACTAGAGAATTGAATATTACAAAATTTTCACTTATAGCCCACGATCATATGTTACCATGTATGTTGATAATACCTGTCAAATGAATATATGGAAATCAAATTTAATCAATATTATGGAGAATTCATAAATTTGATGATTTAAAAATAAAGAAACAAAAATAACTTGTTATGAAACAAATCGAGATTTGTATGTATTTTTTTTATTAAACACACAAAATAATAATAACACACAATCTTTTTTACACACAAAACAACAACAAAATAAAAAATAAATAAATAAACAACAACAACACACAAAATAAAAACATTTAAAACACTAAAATTAAAATATTCTAGTCAAATATCATCTCTGCCAACCAAATTGAGACATTATTCTCAATATCTAAATAAGAAAAAATAGAGTTAATAAGACATCACCTGGTAAGTATGAATTTGACAATTAAATCTATGACATGTTATTCAAAAGAAAAATAAGGTTACATATTAAAAAAATAAAAGAAAATCAAAGCAGTAAATTGAAATGTAGTATGATTATGGCTCACATATTTCTCTGGTTTTACGTTTAGTAACGACTTGAACGCCGACTATGAGTCGGGGATATGTTTCACTTCCAATTTTCTTATAAATTGGTAAACATGATCGTTTAGAGTTAGATTTCCATGACTTTCTGGAAGCCGAACAATCACATGCTCATCACATGTATTTTTTAAAAAAAAATACACAAAACAATACAAAGGTAAAAAAATATAAAAATGTAAAATTATTATTCTATCAATTAAATTTTAACAATGATGTCAAAAACCTGACACATTCACAAAGTGATTCTTTACTCTCAAGTATAAGAGTGTCGAAGTAATAAAATAACTTGTAAGCCCGAGGTCGAAGCACATGAAATAGATTCAATATGATAAAATAATAATTCAACTAATAATATAAAAATAATAAAATAAAATATTGGGGTTATGTGATTCACTCTTGATATTTCAAATATAAAATAATTTTATTTTTTATAAAATAAAATTAATTTTTTTTTGAAATCGTTAGAAACTCCACCGCCAAACCACCAATTCCGGGTTTAAGCGGAGAAGGTAAAACCCCCAGTTGTCCTAGACTCTTACAAGAAACGCACTCATGGATTCGAACAGAGTACATGAAGGTCAGACTCTGAATCCTACACCACCAAGCCACGCCCCTTGGGGATAATAATAATTATTTCTCAATTAATTCATTTCATGATTATCAATTATTAATTATGTATGTGTAATCCCTCTAATCTATAATTAATCCATGTCAATGTACTTAATTATGCCAACACATGTATAACCGTCTTGTTTATAATTAATCCAGATTTTTAATAGCCCACATTCTCGCATTTATGAGATTCAAGTATTATATATGCCAAACTAGTCAAGAGTCCTAAATAAACTAGAAAGAGTACAAATTTTATTTGGGAAATAATAACAATTTATATGTATAATATAAATAAAAATTACCTATATTTTCATACAAAGAACTTCACCTTTTACCTCAGCGGGATGAAAATTAGCAAATTAATATATAAATAAAAACAATCATAGTTTTATTAATAAAATGAAAAAAATTACAATAAAAATAAAATACATAAGAGATGGTCTCCACAAATTCACAAGAGATAACCATGGAAATTAATCTAAAAAATGAGGTACTGAACATATCTATTTGTAGGTGAGGTGTTCAATACCTCAATTATGCTTTTGCAAATTGCAAAAGCAAATTGCAATATTTTGAAAAGAAAACTAAAACTTTTTTATTTTTTCTCCCTCATCATTTGCCAACATTTGGCAAGATTTTCAAAAGTAAATTAAAGTTATTTATTTTCTTTTGAAAAATGGCCAACATTTGGCTAAATATGTCAACAATCCATCGAAAAGTGGATTGTGACATATTTTTTAAAAAATAATTATAATCATGTGTGGCCAATTCTACAATAAACTCATCTAACAGGGAATCAAATATAGTCAATCCTTTTATATCATATTCGAACTCAATCTCTATACTTATTTGGGCTTATGGGCCTTCGAAATCCAGATTTCATATCCATTTTCTTGTTGAGCATCCAAAATAATATTTTGCCTACACAAGAATTAAGAATCACAATAAAAATATATAAAACATGAATTTAATTATTATTTCACAAATTTATGAAATTAAGAGTATTAATGACACTATAAATGTAAAATGATTAATTTATCTTTTTCAGCGTTCATCAAGCATAATTTTGGTAAGCTAACTTTGTTAAATTATGAGCGGCACTATTGCATGATCGAGGTCTAAATTGAACTCTATAAGAGACCATTTCCCTTATCACATTTTGAATATCGGTGATAACTCATTAAATCTTCTTATGGTTGCTTGTCCTCTCTTGCATTAGGCTAATCATGCTTTTAGTGTCAAATTCAATAACAAAAGACGCAAAACTTAGGCCAATTTGGCTGGCTAATCTAATTCCTATTAGCATTGCCTCTGTCTCAAAAAATTCCGGGTCACCGCCATAGCTACATCTTTGTAAAACACACGCTAAGACTACACCAGAATAATCTCTCATAATTGCACCCAAACCTACCACAACTTGTTCTTCATTGGTGGCAGTGTCGACGTTAATTTTAATTTCATGCTAAGCAAGTGGAGTCCACTCGCTGTAGTCATTTAAGTCTATGTTCCTGAGGTGTATTTGTAGGAGTGAAGCAATATTTCCCGTTATGCCTATGACATCAGTGACCACGACACTGTTGGACTTGCAGCCCCTATAGAGTACAATTAGCCCACATGGGACTAATCGGAAAATAAAGGAGCCGCCACCCAATATAAGACACTGAGAATGATATAAGGCCGCACTACACCCCTTGAAAGGTCGACCTTAAACCCGTTTGGGTTCGGAATCGTCTCTTACTGATGTCCATATGATATCAAGGTTTGAAAAGAAATACCACAATGCCTTATAATGCAAATATCGTGCAAAGTAATTTAAAACACTCAAAAGCACAAATATAACTTAAAAGCAAATCATAATGTCCAAAGAACAGCATCGCAGTAATAAAAAATAATGAAATTAACTATGGTTGGCTGAACATAGGAATGGTCGGTCGGAGGTGTCTTTTTAGATGTATGTTCGACCGGACGTACTGGAAGTCTGGTCGGATATGTAGTGTAATCCAAAATCATAAAACTCATACAATAATAAGAAAAAGATAAACAACCAGTCTAGTGAGATAAATACTAAATAAATATGAAGGAATTCATGTTAAGTATACGAAAATAGTATAAAAGACGCGTAAATACAAAGAAATAAAATAGCTAGTATTTCCTTGGTACGTGGAGTTGTATCTCAAGTACAGACTGTACTACTGACCGGCGTAAACACACATGTATAACGCAAGCGCACGTATCGTTCAAGTAGTATAAAAATATCGATCCCACGAGGACTTAATATCTAATCTATTAATTTTATGAGGTCAAATGATTACTAATATCTAAAAGATTGATTGATTGATTTGAAATGGTGATGATTCTAAATTTAAAAGCAAGTAAATAAAATTGTCGAAAATAGGTTTTAAGAAAATTCAATATTAAAAACTATCTAGGGTTGTGATTTCTTCCAATATCATTTTAAAGATGAAGTGATTATCTTATAGTTGGGTAATATATTGATTTATTAACTTGGGACACTAAATTATGTGTAAGCCTCTGTCGATGGTCAGACACAAATACCCAGTTTAACCCAATTGAACCATATGTCTATGTCAACCAAATTATCTGGATTCATTAAGTTTAAGTTCTAATTATGGCTACCCCCGCCCGACAGGAATATTCCTATCCTGTAAGGAAATCTATTAAAGGGTTATCTATCCTCAAGGAAGATCGTGGGCTATTGAGTCTAAAGCTGAAACCTAAAATCCCTATGTCTAGTTCATTTTAGATTTACCAGATCAATTTTATTAATGGCCAGTTAATGAAAAAGCATTAAGATTAAGACTCAATAAATAAATCTTTATATTACCCAAACTATAATTTAACCCCGTATAAACCGGTGATATTGGATTTCATCACAACCCCAGATAACTGGCTTAGTTACGACACATATTTACGGACAGTAAAAATTTAAATAAAATAAAAAACATAAAGTAAATTCTGAAAATTAAATACTGAAAAGTAAATTGCTGAAAATTAAAAAAAAAAGTAAAAAGTAAAAAAAAAAAAAAGTAAATTTAAATTGCTGAAAAGTAAATTACTGAAATTAAATAAAGTAAAAGTACAATAAAAAAAATGCTGGGGGTTAGAGGATCAACTTTTATTACTACTATTTTAGATATCTCCCTTAATATAATATATTAATTTTGCATGATAATTACCAACCAGCCATATAGGCGGTATCCTGATTAAGTCAAATTAATAATTAATTATCAACCGACCAACCAGGCGGTATCCATACTTAGTCAGGTTAAAACCAATTTATAATTAATTTCCAACCGGCCAATATAGCGGTATCCTCATTAAGTCAGATTTTAAATAGTTTATATTTTATATTTAAGGGAGATTAATCTAGATAGCAATAATAAAAGCTTTACCTTTTACCCCAGCAAAGGGGAGTTACCTCCTCATTGCTTGAAAAATAAAAACTGCAAAAGTAAAGAAAGAAAAGGGTTGTGCGTAAAAGTAAATTGCGGAAAGTAAAAACTGAAAAGTAAAGAAAAGAAAGTGCGAAAGCGGAAATTAATTACTAAAAGCTATAAATAAACAAACAAGATACAATCTTCTTAGTATTCTTAAGGAATTCCTTAGAAGAAAGTATGAATTTTACAAATGAAATGGCTTGTTATTTATAGGCAAAATTTTGCCTATATCAAATCATCCATCAAATTCTCCACCAAATCCATTATTAATTTCTCCACTACTTACTCCACCAAATCCATAATTGCTCCACTAATTGCTTATCTTGTTTGGTGTTGATTTGATAATTTTTATTAATTATTTATTAATTTATATTTTGCTTTGAAAATGATTGATAATGACTTTAATAATTACACATCACACACTTCTGGATGGTTCATCAATTTCGGTCATGAACTCTTCAGAATTCGAAAATATTTTCTCTTTCAACGTTGTAGATCTTTGAGTCTTCTTTAATCTGGCACTTGAATCAGCTCAATCCGATATCTGAGTAAAATGTTATGCCCAAACTACGACAGATGTGCAAAACTGAAATTCCCAAAACTGCACTTCGTCAAAACGCCATTTCAAGTTTCCAATCTCCAAAATTAATATATCAAGTCCAATAATTGCCCTTATTTGACCCATATTTCATCCTAAATGATTTCATTGAGACCCGATATTATTTTATCTGCAAAATAAACTAAAACACATCAAAACGTTCATCAAACGAGAGAAACTAAACAAAATATTAAATTAAAGGGGTGGTAAATATTGATATATTTACCACTCATCAACTACCGTCCATTTGGACTCGACTACAGAATGTACATATGGGTTTCCATCCTATATACTGTGAGAAAATATTTTGCCGAATGTAGCCTTATATACGGCCGGATTTAATATATGACTAGTATATGTCCGGTCTGACATGAAGTACGTCTGACTGAAGATACTGTGTCAAAACGGTAAATATGAAATTAAGTAATAAGGGCCATCAAGTTTTACCTTAGGTGTATCTCAGCTCCGAGGACACGTTTAACAGTCTTTGTTGATTGTTGGCTTTATCTACTAGAGAGAGATTTAAGAGGGTTTAATGGGTATTTGTTTTTCTATTAGGTGGGTTTGTTTCACTGATTTTTGGTAAATGGTCAGTTGCAAGCCTCCAAAATTCGAATCTAGAAAAAGTTCTTTTGGTTTGTGTAAAGTTTTTCTTTTATAGTGATGGTTTCTTAGATAAGAATGAAACAATCTCCTTTAGAAGAGAAATTGATAATTGTGGACGTTGGATTTCGTCTGAGGTTTACAATCGAGAATTTATATGATGGGGGCACTAATGATCATGCAAAACGAAGGTATAGTGAGCAATGAGCCTCTACCCACCGGTGTGGTGGGCGCCGTAGGCGCTCCGACACTCAAGTCAGTAGTGAAGACGAGAGATAAATAATGGAAGAGTAAGGTCTGAGATTACCTTGACCTCCGTGGACTACCGTGAGGGCGGTGAGCCGATGTTTAGAGGGTGAGAGGTTTTGAAAGCTTAAGATTATAATGCTTAAGCTTCCATGAATGCAATTCTGAATTTTGTTTCCTTTTATAGACTAATGAATAGTCTATTAGTTAGAATAGAGACCACATTTATGAAGGTGAGACCCACTATCATGGTTAACATTCATCTTTCGGTGGAAAATCTAGTGGGAAGCCCATGGGTGCTTTGTGGGCTTTAATTGGGCCTGAGAAGATAATTGGGTCTCTGGCCCAAACTCGGTCTGGGTGTTATTTAAAGGAATTTAGACTTTATTTGATATTGGGCCCGAGGTGAAAATACTATAATGCCTTTGGCCCGTACAATAATTATGGAAGGTGGTAAGATAATTGGGGAAAGTGTTTAAGAAGGAAAGAATATGGTTTTTTTTATTAAAATTGGCTAAGAATGAAATAGATCGAGTCCTTCTACAATACTGGAAACGCGACTCATGTCCAGCAGAATGTGGAGGTGTATCCGGCTGGAGGTGATGGTTATGTCTGACTAGACTTAGGGTTTATATCCGTCCGAATGTAGATAATTTCTCTCTAGTATTTAAACCTTACAATCTTCTTTAACTCTCATACAGTGCCCCTACAAGATATTCATCATCGGGCCATACAAAAATTGTTGAGTGAGGAACGGCAATGCCGAGCGCAGCGGAACACGCCCGAGATCAAATCCCGAGTGAATAATTTTTTTTAATTTATTTTCGACAGTAGCTAAAAACAGTGTTTAAAAGATTTTATCAACGTAATTTATTCCAACGCATCAAAATAAATTTTCCATAAGCTCAAAAATTATTTTAAACACTATAATCAATTTATCAACTCTTGATAAATTAAATCCAAGCATTAAATTAATTTTCCAACACTTGAAAAATTAATCCAAGCATACAAAATTAATATATCAATTATATACCAATTTTTCATACACTTGAATGCTACAAGAACCTCACATACATGGTTCTAATTAATCCAACACTTCCATAATAATTTTTCTCAACACAAATCATCAACAAATTAACAAATAAATTTACAAATTAAATTTACCAACTATTGCTTTCAAGCCTTGCCAATTATTGATGCTTTGAACTTCCTTCTTTCTCCATCAAATTGAGCTCCTCCAAGAACAAATCTTGGTGATCAAAATGTGGTTTGATCACTCAAGAATGACAACCAACTTTTCCCCAAAATTCAACTCTTGAACCCTAGGAAAAATAAAGCTTCAAGAACACAAATTAACGCTCAACTCTTAAGGATTAATTCCATGTTCATGGTGATTTATTTGGGTAATTTTGGTGAGTATTTTGCCTTGATTAGGAAAAATTCAATTCATTCTCTTCTCTTGCTCGATAGTGGCTAAGCAAAATGGAGGGGAATATGTTGCTTTTTGGTTCGGCAGTAGCAAGTCAAAAAGAGAGAGAGAGTTTTGTTTTTGTTTTATTTAATTAAATATAAAGAAAAACAAAACCAAAACAAATCAATCAAAAACAAACCATGGTTGGAAAACATCTTTACTCCACACCAAATGTTTCAAAAAACTAACTTAACCAAAGTTAAAAAAAATAAAATATCTCACCAACTTTGTAACTTAGTTACAATTAAAAGCTTTAGTTACATTAACCAAAATTATTCAAATGCTTTACTTAGTTACCTTAATTTATTAAAAGCTTTATTTGTATAAACCAAGTAATTAATTTTGTACATTAATTTACCAATTAAATTAATTACTAATTAATTACTAATTTAATGTAAATCAAATTTACATCTATTATATAATAAACTTATATCAACTCTTGATATAAAATTAATTAATTCAATTCATCTCATGAATTATCGGATTAAACAATTTAATCCTTAAAAATCCAAAAAATACTTTGTCAACATTTGACGAAAAGTCGCCCTAGTACTCAACGAGTAAACTTAATATAATGGAACTCTCTAGGTTCACGTTCGGTTGTTACTTATATATACACATATATATCTCATATATTCTTATACATATTCATGAATGTCTGTCCACCTACAAATCATGACTAAAAAATAACATGACACGTCGAACCATACAAGTCGAGGTTAAAACGTTAATGTATAATCCCTTCGTCATTGCCATCTCCAATTGAGTAAGGTTATAGTTTTACTGTCAAAACCTTATCTACTCAATATAAAATAATTTTTCACAATCATATTCCATTAATAAATAATATATGCAAAACTCTTTTCAATATTATTTATAATGTTAAAGAAACGATTTCTTCAACGAACTTTTGGCCAAAAGATTTCCGGAATATACTCTGAAAAATTTCTAGAAACATAATCCAACCATATGGACTGACGAATACTCATATTAACACACACCGATCTTCGTGAGCACCGGTCTATACCTAACAGTCATCCAGAGGTCAGACCATAAAAGATCTCTGACATGCATGGTATCAAGCACAGAGGATCACTCACAATACCACCGCGGTGTCTCAAGTCAAAGGACCACAATAACTACTCAACTCGAAAAGACAATTATTGACAGTTTTATGGAATATCTATTAGTCATATTTTATGAATTTGTTCGATATTTATTCCACTAATGAATATCTGCATTTATATATGAACTTCCGCTAAGCTCACAGTATGTTGAGACAAACCATATGTCCATTACATACATAGACAATGCACTAGTCTTACCAATATAATGACCGACTCATGTCAATATATCTAGACCAGGAATAATTTATATTCGAGAGAATGCATGATATTTCTTAACACCATTTGCAACTCTTGCAACTATATCACCATATGTTGTAACTCTTGGGTCTTTACTAATTTCATATAAGGTTCCGAGTGAAACTCGAAATCTCTAACTCTTAGAGTAATCTAACAATTAGATTTACAATATATAAATAAAAGTAAGAATTATCATACAAATAAATAAATTATCATGATAAAGAAAATATTACATTGCATAAATAATAAATATTCATACAAAAAGTGAATGGTGCTCCATCACCATTTCCAACAAAAATATCATGCCTCCAATATCTCATTTTGTTGATTTAACACTACAAATGACGAACACACAGCTTTAGCTTTGGGCTTTCTGTTAGCCCCTTAGATTGGTTGCCCGAGAGTAATGGGGCGCGAGTGGCTTTGACAGCAACAAAGCACTCGAAATGCATGCATGGCTTAGGTGGGCTGTGTGTGTGGGGGGGTTGGTGCTGTCCAAATGGAAGTTTGCTGAGACATGGGGCAGTTGGCGCTGTCCAAGTGAATGATGCTAAAACAATGGACGGTTGGGGCTGTCCATGGAAGGTTGCTGCTGTTTGGGACAAGGCAGTTGCGCATAGTTGCACATGCAAGAGAGTTGTCTCACATGCAATACAATGGAAGCAGTTGCATGCAGTTACGGGAAAACTGAAGGTAACCGCCCCACATGGAACATGTGGGAAATGTGTGGAAGGCTTGTGAGGGAATTTCGAGATAGGCTTGTGTGTGTGTTTGGACTTTCAAGTTAAGCATTCCTATAGCAGTTGGGATGTAACTGCTGTGAGAGTATTTGGCTGGTGCCCATTGGACCAGCACACCCTAGGGCAGTTAGGGTGTAACTGCCACTAGTATATATGTTGTATGTGAGAATCATGCAGAGAGAGAGATGAGAGAGACAGTGACATAGTGTTGGTGCACGATTTGTATGTTCATTGTAAGCCTCTGTGTGATCTTGCACGGTTCCTTGTAATTACTTGGGTTAGTAAAGAAAAGGTTGGGCGTTTGCCTGTAAAGCTTGTGAGTTGTATTTACTTGATGCGTGTTTTCTCGTGTGCTTGCCGAGTGGGTGTGTGAACATTACGAGTGTTGCTATTTGTGGCTTGCGTGAGTCGTTGGGAGTGACTTGCGTGAGTGGGTGTTGGGAAATCTGACTAAGTTGGGGAACTTAGTGCCGCACTTGGCTAAGAAAACTTGGGGACGAAATTTAGCTGTGTTACAACTGGTATCAAAGCGTCATCTTGGGCTGATGGCAGGCGGATCTAACGCTGAACTGAAGGAGCGAGTGGCTAAGTTGCAGGCACTCGTTGGGGAGTCTAGCTGAGAGATTGCTCCTCCGTTGTTTTTGGTAATAGAGCAATTTGCAGAGGAAATTGTTGGCCTTCGGAACACACTTGAAACGCAAAGGGTTGATGCGGAGGAACGCATTGCTATAGTCACCCGTGATTGTGTGGATCTAGTGGAGGCGTGGAAAGTGAGTAATGAGGAGATGATGGGGGAAATCGCTCTTCTAAATAGGGCATTGGGGCGTGGACAACCTATTGGGGGTGAGACTACGACCAAGTGGAAGGTTCCTGAACCAAAACTATTCGGTGGTGCTCGGAATGCAAAGGAGTTGGAGAACTTCTTATGGGACATGGATCAGTACTTCAAGGCTGCTCATGTCTTAGAGACAGAGAAGGTGACCATCACGAGCATATACTTGGCTGGTGATGCCAAATTGTGGTGGAGAACTCGGTTAGATGATGATGAGACAGCGGGTCGTCCCACAATAACCACATGGGAGGCGCTGAAGAATGAGTTGAAGGATCAATTCCTCCCTACCAACACAGCGTGGATTGCAAGGGAAACTTTGAAAAGTTTGAAGCAAACTGGTTCTATTCGGGAATATGTGAAACAGTTCAGTTCCTTAATGTTGGACATAAGGAACATGTCAGATGAGGACAATCTATTTAATTTCATGTATGGATTGCAAACTGGGCACAAAATGAGTTGCGGAGGCAAGGTGTGCGTGACTTGCCTGCAGCCATGGCAGCAGCAGATTGCCTTGTGGACTATAGGTCTAGTTATTCAACCAAGTCCAAACCTGATCCAAAGGGCAAAGGGAAAAAGAAGTACAAATATTCGGAGAATGGGGAAAATAAGAAGAACAAGGAGGGAAAAAAGGAAGTCACAAGATGATGGCAAGTTCAAAGGTGTGAATAACAACAACAAGGGTTGTTTCATCTGTGATGGTCCACATAGGGCAAAGGATTGCCCCAAAAAGGAGAAATTGAATGCACTAGTGGCTGCGGAGACGGGCAAGGAAGGGGAATGAGACTCGGTAAGGCGTGGTCGGATGAACCCTTTTCAATTAGTAAATGCAATTCGGGAAGACAGATTTGATAATGGCTTGATGTATGTCCAAGTTCTCATTAATGGGAAAACAGTAAGGGCAATGATGGACACTGGGGCTACACACAACTTTGTTGTAGTGGGCGTTGCCAAGAAGTTGGGCTTCGAATTGACTAAATCAGGGAGTAACATTAAGGTTGTCAACTCGACAGCGAAGCAAGTTCAAGGCACAGTTACGAGTGTAATGATACAACTTGGTCAGTGGCATAGCTCATGCACGTTGATGGCAGTACCTTTGGATGATTTTGAGTTGATTTTGGGGAATCAATTTTTCATCCAGGCCAAGGTTGCAGTGATGCCTTACTTGGCGGGTCTTATGATAGGGGATGAAGATCAACCATGTTTTGTCCCGGCTTTTGGCAAAGTGTGTGGGAGTAACCGGGCTGTGGGACAACATGAGCTTGTATCAGCCTTACAGATTGAGAGTGGGTTGAAGCGTGGGGAAGAAACTTACTTGGCTGCACTCATTGAAGTTAAATTGGGGAAAACGGTGGAGGTGCCAGATGTGGTTGCAGAACTATTGATGGAATACAAGGATGTAATGCCTCCAGAGTTGCCAAAGTCCATTCCACCTCGAAGACCTACTGACCACAAAATAGAGATGGTCCCTGGTACTCGGCCACCTGCCCAAGTACTTTACCGGATGAGTCCTCCGGAATTAGTTGAATTGCGCAAGCAATTGGGAGAGTTGCTTGATGATGGGATGATCCGGCCCTCTAAAGCTCCTTATGGTGCGTCTGTCCTATTCCAGAAAAAACAAGATGGTTCCTTGCGGATGTGTGTGGATTACCGGGCTTTGAACAAGGTCACAATCAAGAACAAGTATCCAATTCTGTTGGTGGCAGATTTGTCTAATCGATTGTCCAAAGCATTATATTTCACGAATCTGGATTTGTGGTCAGGATATTGGCAAGTTCGGATTGCCGAAGGGGACGAGAGGAAGACTACTTGTGTGACAAGGTATGGGTCATTTGAATTTTTAGTAATGCCTTTCAGACTTACTAATGCACCAGCTACTTTTTGCAATTTGATGAATGATGTGTTGTTTGAGTTTGTGGACCGATTTGTGGTTGTGTATTTGGATGACATAGTAATATATAGTGAGACCCTTGCTGAACATTTGCATCGTTTGAGATTGGTGTTGGAGAAATTGAGACAGCATGCACTGTATGTTAAGATGGAAAAATGTGAATTTGCCCAACAATAAGTAATGTTTCTGGGTCATTGGGTGAGTCAGGGGCAAGTTCGCATGGATGAGAGAAAGGTCCAGGCCATTTGGGATTGGCCTACTTCTTGTAAAGTTGCTGAGTTACGGTCGTTTTTGGGGCTGGCCAACTATTATCGTAAGTTCATCAAGGGATATTCCAAGCGGGTGGCTCCTTTGACTGATTTGCTGAAAAATGAACAAAATTGGGTGTAGGGTGTGCAATGCCAGGAGGCATTTGCGGATTTGAAGGGGGCAGTAGCGGCAAAGCCTGTTTTGCGATTGACGGACTTCGACTTAACCATTTGAGGTGCACACTGATGCTTCTGACCGGGCCATTGGGGGTGTATTGGTGCAGAATTCACATCTAGTTGCCTTTGAAAGCTGAAAACTAAAGGATGCCGAGCAGCGATATTCAGCACATGAGAAGGAGATGACGGCAGTGGTTCATTGCCTAAACATCTGGCGGCATTACTTGTTGGGTTCTCACTTCAGGGTAGTGACGGACAATGTTGCAAACACCTTTTTCAAGACACGTAAGAAATTGAGTCCTAAGCAAGCGAGGTGGCAAGAGATGCTTGCTGAATTTGATTTTGAATGGGAGCACCGACCCGGGAGGCATAACCAAGTTGCAGATGCTCTTAGTCGCAAGGCTGTAGTGGAGACAGTGGCGGTAGTTTCAGTTTTGGAGAGTGACTTTCTTGATAGAATAAGAAATGTATCACTATTGGATCAGGTTTATCAAAGACTATTGGGGAAAGTTACTGATGGTCAGGTCCAAAAATATTGGGTTGACGCTGGTTTACTCTATGCAAATGGAGGAATTCCATTTGTCCCTAGTTATGGGAACCTCAGGAGGAAGTTGCTGAGGGAGACACACGATGCTCAGTGGGCGGGACATCCAGGTGTTGAGAGAACCTTGGCTTTGCTGGCTCGGAGTTGGTATTGGCCGCATATGGAACATGATATTGAGGCCTACGTGAGATCTTGCCTAGTGTGTCAGTTGGACAAAATAGAGCGGAAGAATGAGGCAGAGATGCTACAACCTCTGCCCGTTCCGGAACAGCCATGGAAAATTGTTTCTATGGACTTTATTGGGGGATTTCCAGTAGTGCAAGGGTATGGCTCAGTGTTGGTAGTAGTGGATCGGTTCTCCAAATATGCTGTGTTCATGGCCGCGCCACACGCGTGCCCTGCGGAGGAGACTGCACGCCTGTTTTTCAAAGATGTGGTGAAACATTTTGGGTTGCCGCAAGACATAGTGAGTGACAGGGATGCAAGGTTCACAGGTCGGTTCTGGACTGAGTTGTTTGGCTTGATGAGGTCAGACTTAAAATTTTCTACGGCAAATCATCCTCAGACAGATGGTCAGACCGAAAGGGTGAATGAGTTGCTGGAAGAATTTTGGAGACATTATGTGACCGCAAGTCTGAAGAATTGGGTGGAGCTGTTAGATGTAGCTCAGTTCTCGTACAACTTGCACAAGAGCTCATCAACGGGGATGAGTCATTTTGAGATAGTGTTGGGGCAGCAGCCGCCGACTCCGCACGAAGTGATCAAGCAGCGCACTGGGGGCAAGTGCCCTGCTGCGTATAGATTTGCGCGTGAGAGGCATGAGTTGTTGGAAGAGGCGAGGGATAGCCTTGAGAAGGCAGTGCACTGAATGAGGAAGTATGCTAACAAGAAGAGGAGGCCGCTGGAATTTCAGGTGGGTGATCGAGTGCTACTGAAATTGACTCCCCAGATTTGGAAGAAAATCAGTAGCAAAACAGTGCATCGTGAGTTGGTACCAAAATATGATGGTCCTTTTGAAGTAATGAAAAGGATTGGCGAAGTAGCTTATCGGTTGAGGTTACCAGATATGATCAAGGTGCATCCTATATTTCATGTGAGTTTCTTGAAGCCATTCCATGAAGATAAGGATGAAAGTCAGGTTTAAACCAGATTAAAATGAATTACCAACCGACCAATCTGGCGGTATCCTTTTTAAGTCAATATTTTAAATAGTGAATATATTATTTTTAAGGGATATTAATCTAAATAGTAACAGTAAAAATTACCTTTCACCCTAGCTGGGGGAGTTACCTCCTCATGGTAAATAATAAAAACTTTAAAAAGTAAAAAGTAAAAATTAAATTACTATATTAACATAACGTAATTAAAATTAATTACAAAACTAAAAAAACTAAAAAACTAAAAATTAAAAGAAAGTAGAGAGAGAAACTATCTCTTTAGATATAATATAAGAGAGAGAGTGGTGCATTCAATTCTGAAATCTCGAGCTCAATTTATAGGCCTCGGTAGGCTTCCAGCGTCGCGACGCCAGGGCCTTCAGCATCGCTACGCTAGCTTTTGTCGACGTGGCAAGCTCTGGTTCGCCGGTTTGAAGATTCTGGATAAGCTGATAAGGTGACACGTGACAAAGTGGTTGGGTTTCAATTATTGTGACACGTGGCGGCTTCTGATTGGTCACTGAGATTCTTATCCGCCACGTGTCAGATAAGTATTAGATACTCAATTATTGATGTTGACGTGGTGATGATGTGGCGGTGACGTGGCGACACATGGGAAATAGAATGTCGGCACCGTAGGATTGCGACACGTGGCACTTCCTGATTGGCTGATGATGACGTGGCAGTGAGGTGGTAAAGTTGACTTGTTGACTTGCTAACGTGGCTGGTGACATGGAGTGACACGTGGAACACGCGGCGATGATGACTGACGGCACCGTAGGATGCTGACACATGGCACGACGCATGTTAGCAGATCGGCTGTGATGGTGACACGTGGCACGGCGCATTTTAGCAAAGTCAAACTTTTCTCAGATTCTGATTTGTGGACCCGGCGCACGTTAGCACTGTTCGGCGCATTTAGACGTCGCGACGCGCAAGTCTTCAGCGTCGGGACGCGCTAAAGACCAAAATATCCCTGTTGATGTATTTTTGTCCGTTTTTGCCCCAAATTGCCTCCAATGCTTTCCAAACTTTATTTATCTGCAAAATAACACAAAATACATCAAAACGTTTGTAGGCATTGCATTTTCGCATGTGAAACCCGATGATGAGCCTCATTTGGAGGCACTACCTTTTGAGTCATGAAAGCCGCGGGAAACGGATATCGGAAGGGGAAATTCAGGATAAACAAGCTCACTGTCTTCGTTGGTGCTGCGTTCGTTACTTCGTTCAAACCTCGTGCAGATTGCGGACGTTCGTGCCGCCTGCGATGAGGCGTTCGAACGGAGCCGGTAATTCTGGTTTTGCTGCTAGCCTCACACCCCAGCCCATTTAGCTCCCCAAAGCCCATAAAACACATCCCAAATTAAATAAATAAATATTAAACATTAAATAAATTAATTAAGTCATATGCCAATTTAAATAAAACATTAAATAAAATCATGCCTAATATAAATAAATCAAATATATTATATACTAAAACTAAAAATAAGATTTGCCTAATTAAAATCAATCTTAACCAATTAAAGCCAATCATATATTTGACTTCCTAATTCAATGAGATATACATCAATTTAAATTAGTTGACTTCCTAAAATAAAATATTTTGTCCCCCCCTCAATCCTTTGATTTCCTTGTTTAAAACTAAATCATATCCTAATTAAATGCCCAAAATCCCTTCCCTTGTCAACCCTAACCCTTCTCTATATAAACAACCCCTAACCAAGCTATCCTCTCCTTGACACATATAATTCACACCCAAACTCTCTCGAAATCTCTCTAGACTCTCTCTACACACCCAAGACTAAACAAAAGAGAAAACACTTCACACATACACAAGAAAGAAAAAAAAGAAACCACCACAAGTCACCACCTTCCATAGTCGAATCCAAAGCACCTACAACCACCCTCCATAGCCGAATCTAAAGCACCAAACTCACCCTTAGCCGAATCCTAAAACACGCCTAAACAACCTCCTAGATTACCTTAAAACAGTAGCCCAAATCCTTAAAAAACAGTAACATAAAAACTGCATAGATAATCCCAAAAATAATCACATATAATTGCACTAAGAACCCACACAAACTTGGAATAGTTTATTGGAAACGTTAAAACAGGTGGCCCGTGCAGTGAGCAACAAGACAGAAGCCGAATAGGAGCAGAACGGAGTTCGAACCGTAAGTAAAACAGCGAAGCAGTGAGCTAGGACGTTGAACCAGTGGACCAGAAAGTTGCGGAGCTTTACCCCCTTTCGATTTCCGTGGAACGCGAGTCCGAGAGACGGCTTAAAAGGTTAGACCTGAGGGTATCTTTCACACTTATTCTCATTTTATTTTCTGGTCATTTATTTTGATTATATTTTCTGTATTTGTGGTATCCGTTGT
Organism: Zanthoxylum bungeanum; assembly: GCA_019454045.1. NCBI lineage: Eukaryota > Viridiplantae > Streptophyta > Magnoliopsida > Sapindales > Rutaceae > Zanthoxylum > Zanthoxylum bungeanum. The sequence continues at coordinate 40,961 of SKCR01031918.1, forward strand.
GTGTATGATGTATGTTGTGGGTATTGGATGAATGAGAGATGTGTCAACTCTCGCGGTATATCGGATGGAAACCCGGACATAAATTTCATAGCCGATTCCGAATGGACGGTAATATGATCTGTACTCGGGCCACAACTCCACGTACCGCTTGGGTAAACGGCACCATCTTTCTTTTGTTGTGTTGCTTTTGTTTATTTAGTTTTCTTTACTTGAATTCAATATGTTGTTTAGTTATGCATGATTCAACCAAGCGCATGGGCTTAGTGAGTTAGTCCAAAGGTCCTCCATTTGGGAGACAAAGAGCCGAAAAGGCCACCTTTGTGACACTACTTCGCCGCGCCGGTTGATGTGTGTTCGGTTGGATGCGAGATACGTTCAATCGGGCATACTTAGTTTGACATTATTATCTTTTATGTATGGTTCAATCAAGCGCATGGGCTTAGTAAGTGGAATGAAAGATCCCTTATGGGGAGGGGTTAAAACTCGTTACCACGATGCTTTGCCGCGCCGGTTGATGTGTGTTCAGATTGGATGTAAGATGTGTTCAATCGGGCCTACTTGGTTGATATGATTGGTTCTATTCTTATATGTGTGATGTGATGCGCATGGGCTTAGTATGTTGGTCTAAAGGTCCTCTCTTTGAGAGATCAAGAGCCCCAAAAGGTCACCTTTACGGCAGTACTTCACCGCGCCCTTTTATTTTGTGTTCATGTATTGCGTCCCATTTCATGCATCAGGTCTGTTCCCGTTCGAACGCGTTTACGAACGCAACTCGAACGCGCATGTGTTTTTGCCTTATCATGTGTCAGGTCTCATTTCCGTTCGAACGCGTTAACAAACGCCATACGAACGTGAGCATTCTGTCTCATTTCCGTTCGAACGCGTTAACAAACGCCATACGAACGTGAGCATTCTGTCTCATTTCCGTTCGAATGCGTTAACAAACGCCATACGAACGTGAACCTTCTGTTTTCCGTTCGAACGCTACACGAACGCGCACCCACTGTCTTAGTTTCATAATGCATCAGGTCTGGTTCCGTTCGAACGCGTTCTCGGACGCTACACGAACGCGAACCTTCTGTTTACCGTTCGAACGCGTTTACGAACGCTACACGAACGCGCACCCACTGAATCGAGTCATCTTCATTAGGTTTCATGCATAGTTTTCCTAGTAGTTATCTCCACATGTATAAATATAAATGTGTTAATGTATTACAATTCATATGCTTGTGTCATGATAACATTTGAGTATTATTTCTTGCGGTATATCGGATGGAAACCCAGACGTAAATTCCGTAGCCGATTCCGAATGGACGGTAGTGCGGTCTGTACTTGGGCTACAATTCCACGTACCACTCGGAAAAGTGCCCATATGTGTGCTTGTATGGTTAACATGTGTGCTTGTATGGTTAATATGTGTGCTTGTGTTTTCCTGAATGTAATATGCAAGTAAAGTTGTATGGTAGTTGCTATCTTGATATATGTTAAGCATGCAAATTTAAATGTAAGATATATGCGAAATGCGTACATAAGTTTTATTTTACACATGAGAATTTAGAAGCATGATACTCTTGGAAATAAGTGTTACTTAAGCTTGATTAAATTATTACATAAATCCTTTCATTATAAGTGACATGAGTAAGGGACCATTCCGAACCCAACGGTTTGAGGTCTTCCCTTGCGAGGGGTGAGTGCGGCCTTAAATATTTGTCCCGGTTCACACCGGGTGGCGACTCCATGTTATTCAGTACTTCCCAAACTAGTGCCGCGAGCCTAGGAACGACGTCGCCCAGGTCCTGTGTCCTACAACGTTCACAAAACTCGAGAAACTATACGAAATATTAGGTCAAATGAGTGGGAATAAGTGATATAAATACCACTCATCAGCGGTTGGGGCTGTCCATGGAAGGTTGCTGCTGTCTGGGACAAGGCAGTTGCGCATAGTTGCACATGCAAGGGAGTTGTCTCACATGCAACACAAGGGAAGCAATTACATGCAGTTACGGGAAAACTGAAGTTAACCGCCCCACATGGAACATTTGGAAAATGTGTGGAAGGCTTGTGAGGGAATTTCGAGATAGGCTTGTGTGTGTGTGTGGACTTTCAAGTTAAGCATTCCTATAGCAGTTGGGATGTAACTGCTGTGAGAGTATTTAGCTGGTGCCCATTAGGCCAGCACACCATAGGACAGTTGGGGTGTAACTGCCACTAGTATATATGCTGTATGTGAAAATCATGCAGAGAGAGAGAGGAGAGAGACAGTGACATAATGTTGGTGCACGATTTGTATGTTCATTGTAAGCCTCTGTGTGATCTTGCACGGTTCCTTGTAATTACTTGGGTTAGTAAAGAAAAGGTTGGGCGTTTGTCTGTAAAGCTTGTGAGTTGTATTTACTTGATGCGTGGTTGCTCGTGTGCTTGCCGAGTGGGTGTGTGAACATTACGAGTGTTGCTGTTTGTGGCTTGCGGGAGTCGTTGGGAGTGACTTGCGTGAGTGGGTGTTGGGAAAGCTGACTAAGTTAGGGAACTTAGTGCCGCACTTGGCTAAGAAAACTCGGGGACGAAATTTAGCCGTGTGACACTTTCCATGGTTGATGTCCTTACAGATGCCCTGGAAAAGTGCTTCATTTCTGGCACCCCAATAAGCCCACATCAAAGCTGAAACATGAGTCATTTCATTTTTGGTGAGATTAGATAAGAGAAATCTACTTAAAATAAATCTTTGAAATCCCCTCCATTGCATCGCTTGATGAAGCCCTTGAGATGGGACAGTTGATAGCACTCTTTGATGGCTTTACACTAAAACAGGGCAAGAGTGATGGTCTCAGCGTGCCATCCACACCTCTGGCATCTGTTATCCCTACTTATCTTCTTCGCAAAAAGCCTTGAAGCTGTTGGGAGCAAGTTATACATATACCTCCAAAGGAAAAACTGATTTTTTCTGGCAAGGCTGAAGACCATATCCCATTCTCATGATCATTTCGAATCGCTGAAGTTGAAGCAGCACCCTCTCTTTTTTCGGCCATTAATTATCATGTGATATGTACTTTTTACTGAATAATCCTTTTTTTTTTTTTCAAAATTCTAACAAAGGATATCTTCCTCTGGCAGCATTGGCAGAGGAATTTTTAGTATTTCCTGTGCGTCAACCTTTAAGAAGTACTGATGTATAAACCATTCATTCCAAGTGTTGCCATGTGTTATTAGTTATTTCACTCTTGCATCAGTTGGGAGATATTGGGGGGAAACTGGTTTGAAGCTATTAGGTGGTCTGGGCAGCCAGTTGCTCCCGTAAATCGAGATCCTCTCGCCATTGCTGATTCGCCTTATAATTCCTTTCTTCAATGTTTCTCTTCCCTAAAGGATACTTCTCCATATGAAAGATGGGTTGAGGCTAAGTCTTGCGTCCAGGAAGTAGCTATTCTTGAAGTATCTTGCTTTTAAAATCCTAGCCACCAGAGAGTTTAGGTACTTCATAATTCTCCATCCTTGTTTAGGTAAGAGGGCTTGATTGAAACCTTCCAAGTCCCTAACCCCAAACCTCCATCTCTTTTGGAAAGACAAAGCTTATGCCACCCTGCCCAGTGAATCTTTTTCTCCTTTTAAATTAAACCCCACCAATAAGCATTGATAAGGACTTCTTTTCCCCTTATGAAGAAGAAACTATTCTGCCAATACTTCAATTTGTCAATGATTCTCTCTTTGATGCCGTTGATCGATGCTGAGTGAACACCAAATTATCATCTGCAAATAAAAAGTGAGACAAAATAGTAAATTCTTTAACCTTGTACACAAGTAAATACTACCTACACCTTTTCTCTTATTTTTGCAATTTACCATCAATTCAAGCAAGAGTAGTGATACTCTCACAAACAATCTCACAAACACTTTTACTAACCCCCTCACTGTAGCTACAGTGATTCACTGTAGATCACTGTGGCTACAGTGAGGGGTTAGTAAAAGTGTTTGTGAGATTGTTTGTAAGAGTATCATTTTTGTTCAAGCAAACTTCTATACTCACTGTAGTATAGAACAAGTAAATTTATTTGATCATACTACAAACTTCTTGATCACATAAAGGTCATAGATACAACGCATAAACTACTGCAATACAGAAATGTATCTATTATTTTTATAAATTTTCCTTCTTGTTATACTAAATCCATCTAAAGCAACAACTAATAACAAATATTATATTTACCACGTGACTATTCAGGCATGTGAAGTAGATGTATTAAAAATAAGTCAATGTTTATGGGTTACACAATCACCTAATCAATAAACTAATTGATAAACAAAAAATGAGCAAACCAAGTGGCAACTAATAAGAATGAATTTCAGGATCTGGCCTTCGGATCTTGGATTCGAATACATGGAATAAGTTTTTTTATAAGAACCTGAGACGGTCAGAAATTTTACCTGCTCTGTTTAAGCCTGAATCGGGTGATTTGACAGCAGATTTTTCAACATTTTCAAAAAAAAAAAACAAAAAACAGAATAACAACGAATTGAAAATCTTCAAAGGCTTGAATGGTGACTAGAGAAGGTTTGAATACCTACTACCAGTTCTATAGTGGTCCCTTTTGTTTGTGTGGTAGCAATTACTATCTCAAGAACAAAGACAAAATTCTTGCAAATAATATTATATTTGCCTTCAACGATGTACCCTCTCTTACAGTTTCTTTCTAGTCAAATCTACTCAGATTCATCCATTTTGATCTGTTTGTCCTCTACACATTACTGCAGAATTGCATGTCCGGCCATTGATTTATTTTAATTACAATTCTAAATGAGCCTGCTATTTCATTTGGAATGGTGGCATTAGGCAATGCCATTTGATATAATATTGTCTTCTTCCAGGCTACGGCCGTCTGAGCATATATAGGAATAAAAGATTCTCAATTTTGTGTTAATTCAAGATTCCAAGTTCACTTTCGGACATCTTTACAGGATGTATAAGGATTAATAAACTACTAACTAAAGTCCTACTTAGCGGGATCTAACAGCTTGGAGCCGAACACATAGTCTCCCCAGTTGACATTATCAAGAATTTTTTTGCAAATTTCATGTAAAAATTAATCCAAGACATATGGTAACAACTCACCTTTATTGCATATTTCAATCTAGAATCTCTCAAAAGCTACACAGCTAAAATCCATTCTTGATTCCATTATGTTCAAGGCCTCCATATTTTACATCCTCATCTTCCTAACCACCCTTAATGGTTCACTGTCACAAACATCAGACAACAATTGCATTCTTGATATCCAAATTTCTGATGCAAATAACTCAAATTGTGAATCAGGAAACTGGGGTGGTTTTATCAACAAGAATTGTTGTGGATCTGTTTTTGATGATTACCTATATGCATTGGGCCGGCAGGCCAATCAAACCGGATACATATTTCTAAATTCAACACAGCAAAACAAGTGCTTAACAATCATGAAGAAGATTGACAAGGATGTTTTCAGCTGTGGCATTGAGAAGCTAACCAGTGGAGCAGAGGGATGCTCTGACTACACTGTTATGGACATTGTTAATAAGCTAGGAAAAAGGTTGAAGATTTTATCTGAAGACTGCGGCGATTTAAGCTCAGATGGCAGATTGGATCAGGCCTGTACTGCCTGTTTGAGGAAGTGGAAAGAGATTGGTGGATCCTTAGATGATGAAAAAAATCCTGGGAAGGCTGAAGCAGATCATGATGTTTGTAGATTTGCAGTTTTAGTGACATTAGTAGGAAGTTGGATTGATAATGCAAGGTTGGTGCATGCGGTTTTCAATTGCCTCCAGAAGCAGCCTCTTGCCATAGGTAATATAGTTTGGAAATTGTGAGATTATTCATTATTGAACTCAAATTAATTCCTTTTGTTTGTTGATTTTTTAGTGCATCATTGTTCTAACTTGAACCTTGATATTGGCAGATGAAAAAGGAAGCACATCTAGTAATAGTATCAAGACAAGCATAGGTATCATATGATTCATATCTATAGCAGTCATCACTAGCCTGCCTAAATCATGTATCAAAGTATCTTAAAAGAATTCATCAAAAGCTTTTTTTCTTTCTAGATTATTGGGTTATATTTTAAATTGACTCGAGTAATTTTCTCGATAACAATAGGTCTGTGGATTCTAGTTGGCGGTATTGCAGGAATTGTTGTAATATCAGCTACTGCAACATGGATCTTATTGAGACAAAGCTCCAGAAATTGTCTTTTCAAAGGAAAAGATGGTAATTTTCAGTTAGTGTATTAAATTAGCCGAGACTTTATTATAGTTGTAAATAGCTGACCTTGTTTCACTAGACAGTATCAGATGAATCACTCTCTGAGGAATCCAGCTGCCTTAAGATACCAACCAAGGAAATTTATTCAGCAACAAACAATCTCAACGCGTCAAACTACATCGGCCAAGGAGTAGCTGGTGAGGATCTTGCTAGTACTTCAATCTAATGTATAGGAATTATGTTGCAATTCGTGATGTTAGATTGGAAATTTAGTACCTTAACAAAAAGTTGGGTTCTCATATCTTTCTGTTAACACCAGGAAAAGTGTATAAAGGCATACTCTCAAATGGTCAACAAGTTGCAGTTAAACACATTATCAACGATGGATATGTAGACACATTTGTGAGGGAAGTTAGAAGTCTATCCCATGTCCAGCATCCGAACCTGGTGGCTTTGCTAGGCTATTGTGAGGACAATGATGAATGTTTCCTGGTATATGAGCTGTGCCATAATGGGAACCTCTCGGAGTGGCTGTATGGTAGGTTCTTATTTCCACTCTCGATAATATCGTTGCCTTTTTTCAGTCCCCTAGTTTGGAAGCAACTGATAAAGCTGAAGAACAACAGGTAAAGACAGAGCTCTTCCATGGATCCAAAGACTCAAGATTGCAATTGACAGTGCTACTGGCCTCTGGTTTCTCCACACTTATGCAGAAGGCCGCATAGTTCACAGAGATATCAAGGTAAACATTTTTTCTAGTAGGCTGGAATCATCTCTTTCTTTTCGATCACCACTCTTTGTTTCATTCATTTGACATATCTATGTCCTGTAGCCCACAAACATTCTTATCAATGAAGATTTTCAAGCAAAACTCTCAGATTTCGGTTTATCGAAAGTTATGGACATTGGTCAGTCCTATGTGAGTTCAGAAGTGAGAGGAACTTTGGGTTATGTTGATCCTGAGTACAGAAGAAACCACCATGTAAGTGCTTCTGGTGATGTTTACAGCTTCGGAGTTGTTCTACTACAACTACTTTCAGGGCAGAGGGTCATTGATTTGAATATCAACAGACCAATGCCTCTAAATAAAATGGTGAGGAATGATTTTCTCCACATCTCTTGAAAGTTAAATCTCCATTTTTTTTTTAAAATTTCAACCATTCTTAATGCACATCTTACTTTTCAGGCAAAATTCCTTATGGCAGGTGGCAACATAGCCAAATTTGCAGATCCAAAACTAAATGGGGAGTACTCAGTGGAAGCATTTGACCTTGTATTCAATCTAGCTTTGTCGTGCACAGGGCTTAAGCAGCAAAGGCCATCCATGGAGCAAGTGGTATTAAGATTAGAAAAGGCACTCGATATTTCAAAGACAACGAAGATTCCTTACAAGTCATTGCAACACAATTGATGGATCAAAATTGGAGAAATGGAATAGAATAAACATCTTCATTTCAATTAAGAAACAGTTATGTTTACAGCAGAATCACAATACAACAGTGTTGTTTGTACAAAGCTTCATATAAAAAGATAGAAGCTGATTTGGTTATTAGCTCTTCAAAAAACCAAGCTAATAGCACAAAAACAAACAGGAAAAAAAAAAATAAACAAGCACTCTACACAATTGTGTGTATTTACATGGACTGATAGATTCCTGAAGAGTATAAATAATAAAAAGGATAATCCCTAAGAATTTTGGGTTACCATACGTGGACTGAGTGGTCCTGAGGAAGAACTGGAGTTGTTGAGCCAGATGAGCTTCTTTCATAAAATTCATGAAGGATCCTAATGAGTGCACTGGCCTTTTTGCTACCACGCGACGTGCCTTCACTGAGTAAAGAATACAATGATCCCATAAGAGAAGGGGTCTTCACCAAAAGAGCAACCACATTTGCACCACCATTGATGCATAAAGCCAGCAATAGTGACACACAGTACTCCTTCCCCGCCCTTGAGGTGCAGGAATCCAAAAACTTCATTATCATATTCAAAGCTCCGCGGCGCAGAATTGCTATTGTTCCATCAATCTTCTCTGCTAGAGTTGCTAAAACTGCAAGGGAATCTGTTATCAATTCTTCTCTATCAGAAGAATTCAAAAGATCGAGCAGCAAAGGAATTGCACCAGCTGCAAGTACCCTCCAATGATTGCCAGAGTGCATTAGCAGACCAAATATTGCCACTAATGCATTCTTTTTGCCACGATCAGTTCCATCCCTGACCATATCCACTAAAGCTGGTATGGCCTCTGGATTTTCACCAATCAATTTCCTGTATTCTTCTATAGAAGCAATGTAAAACAGTGTGGCAGCTGCATGATGCCTAGTTTCGACTTTCAGTCCAATCTTTAGCAAATCTACAATCAACTCTAATCCTCCATTCTCCACTATTATGCTCTTGCTTTTGCAATGTTTTGACAGATTCAACAAAGCAGCAATAGCATTTTCTTGGGTTAGAGAATCTTTTGATGCCAAAAGATGCAATAAACTTGGAATGCAGCCAACTTCCACCAAACAAGACCTACTAAAAATGCTTGTTTTGGTGAGAAGCCTGATCTCATAAGCTGCTTTATTCTTCTCTTCACTTGTCCCATCCACAAGCCTGTTAGCAAGAAAATTAGCTAACAATTTCACAGCTCCTTCAGCTGCCAAACTCCCTGCAAGAACCGTTCTTGTAATATCGCGATTCTTGTGACTCGATTTTTCAGTAATAGATACACCATTATCAACAGACCAATCTTGAATGATTATCTTAAGAACCAAATTAGGCACCAGCTCCTTACTCTGCAGCCTCTCACCTGTCTTGGGACAAGTAGCATTCCCAGCTCTAAACCATTTCAAGATTGAAGCTCGATCATAAGTATGTCCAGTAGATAATGTCACTGGATCTTTCATGATCTCCAATGAAATTGGACACCTAAAATCATCTGGGGCTAAGCCACCGAGCATATTGTTGCAACACTTGCTGTTAACTTGTTGACTAGCTTCATTGTCAACAAGATCAAACATTACACATCTACAATAGCTCGAGAACCCCATTAGGCTACTCAAAAGTGTCAATTCTCTTCTTTTATCTACATTCAAGTACTCAATCCCAATTTCTGAATCCAAGAACTTCACCTCCTTATTACACTGACTCCATTTTCGGATCCCAAGATAATCCAAAACCCGTTTTACTTCACTCTTATCCGGGTCAATCCCTTCCTCAAACCGACCCAAGATCCGGATCACACCATTTAAGACCCGCTTATCATCTGGGTCAATCTCAAATATTGCATTACGCGCTTGCCTCATCACCAATTCAACCAACTCCTTCACATCACTTGATATACAAACATCAACAGCTTCCAGTGGCAAAACATCCAGACCCGTGCCAATGGCCCGAATCAAGACCCGGAACTGATTCGCAACACGGTCCGATTTCATTAGCACCCATAGACGGGCACCTTCACGAGTACAATCTTCCAACAAGTACTGAATCCTCTGGAAGGCTAAATGGAGCTCCGAAAAGCTGATAACAAGCGAATCCGGAACATCCACCAACCCGACCCTTATTTCTTCAAGAAATATCAACAGATTTTGTACTTGCCGAATCGTTTCGTGCGCGTTTCGCTTATTGCTTGTAAAGAATTCGGATTTGTAAGCACAAATATCGTGAGCGAGATCGATCAGCGAGTTCAGTAGCGTTGATGGAGAAATGGACTCGCATGGATGAACCGCCGGAAATGTTAGAACCCGGCGACCCGACCCGTTAATTTTTCGTGTCATCTAACAAAAGACGAATCTAAGAGAAAAGCTATGGTTTTGACTTTTCGGGTTTGGATTGTGTGATTTTTGTTTTGGCTCGTTGAAGGAAACGGCAGTTAAGTTAGTTCTATATATAGATTAGGATATGGAGAAGACACGTGTCGAGGTTCTATTTGCTGTTTATAGTACGTTGTGGGTACAGTAAACCAATAGGTCAGTTGATCTCTGACACGTAAGAGAAAGGACACGTGGGGTGCATCGGGGATGGGATCGGCAGCATCGTAGGTACTTCCGAGCAGTACGTCAATTAAAGAGGAACTGACACGTGGCCGAGAAGCATGGGAGAGGCTCGTGCTAACGAAGTTACGTGAAATGGGGTAGCCGATAAAGACAAGAAGAAATAACGTTGGATTTTTAGCTTACTTACGACCGTTAGTTAAGATATAACGTGGAATTATTTGGAGAATAAGATTTGAATTTATGTGCAATTATTGTGGCGATTGTTGATTTAATAAATGGTTTAATGGGACACGTCTTTGGCAATAAGCAAGTGGGCCAATCCATAATTTGGTAAATTCAAAGCATGGTGTGAATATGGGCAATGTCAAACTTTGACAAAGGGTGCATGCTCATGCCATTTTCTCTTCTTTGAATAATATAAATCGACTTATAGTTGTTGCTTCTTTGAATTGTGTTGATAAGGTTGTTGTTGAGCTTGATTTTGGGATTTGGCTTTCCATGGAGCCGATTCTTTCAAACACAAGCTAAAATTTAAATAAAGTTTGTATAAAATTTTCTAGTGTTTTGATGAGAAAATGAGAACAAATATTTTTACTTAATGAAAAATACATTACTACGACCCCATCTGCATACATAATTGTCCGCTTTGAGAGCTTTTCGGAGAGCTGTTGATCTCGCGCAAGTTTGTTCTCGTATGAACCCTCCACCGCACATATTTGATGAATATATGTAAGTGTTAGCGACTTGAATCATAGACTTATGTTCGTATAGTGGTTTCAAGTGCAACTATGGTACCGTCAAGTCATGTTCACAGATTCAAAATATTCTAAACCACCATACGGTACACCACCTTGGCTTAATGGTATCATGATTGCACTTGAAACCACCATATGGAATCAAGTCCATATTTCAAGTCGCAACACCCATATATTTCATCAAATATGTGGGCAATCCGAGTTAGAGAGGCTTCTTATGAGAATAAAATTGCAAGAGGAATGCGAGACTTAAGTCTTCCAATACTCAAAGTGCACAAATACACTTTTATTTCAGATATAACACAATAACATCAAATAATATATATAACTATTGAAATTCGTGGGCCTAACTCAACCCAAAAGCCAGCTTAAGAGTTGAGGGTTGCCCAATGTTTATATTTTGAGTTTAATTGTTTATCTCAACCGATGTGGGATATTTTCCTCAACACTTCCCCTCACGTGCAAACCGGTCTTTTGCCTGGTTCATGTCACGTGGACAGGTAGTGTGGGCCCACTCGTGCATGAGTGTGGCTCTGATACCATGTTAGATAATGAAAGAAAGTCTTGAATTCACTCTATGTGAATTTACAATGGTAATGGCCTTTATATAGGCTACATAGAAAACCAAAATAGAAAATGAATCATATATTAATGAGCAATAATAATGAATAGATGAAATCTGCATCTAATATGGAAATATAATAAAATCATCAATCCTAAAGGTACTAGGAATTCTATTTTGGATCTTGATTCCATAATATAGATTTCCATAATAATATTCCTGAACATTCTTTAACACCCCCCTCAAACTCAAGCTGGTGACGAAGGAACAAGCTTGAGGTTGTATCTTGAAATCGGAGAGCGGAGTCATGAAATTGTAACTTTTGAAACTTGGAAGTTGGAAACCTTGAGATAACTGATGAGCTTTAACCTACGAAGCCCGAAGTGGGAGCCGAAGCCCAAGAGGATGCCGAAGCCAGAGAGCTTTAACCAACAAAGCCCGAAGGGGGAGCCGAAGCCCAAGAGGATGCTGAAGCCAAAAAGGGAGCGAAATCCCGAAAGAGAGCTGAAGCCCGAGAGTTCCGAAGCCAGAGAGGGAGTGAAATCCCGAAAGAGAGCCGAAGCCGGAAAGGGAGCAAAATCCCGAAAGAGAGCCGAAGCCCGACAGAGAGGGAGTGAAATCCCGAGAGAGAGCGGAAGTAAATCTGAAAGAGAGTCGAAACCCGAAAGGAGCCGGCCTATAGCACACTTGTGAAAGTGGTGGTGTGTGACGGAAGAAGTACTTGTGAATGGGCGGCTCATGGGAAAAGCAATGTGGTGCTTGGCAACGGGGAATGCGTGAGGGTCATGCAATTATGGTAGCCGTGATCCCCCACGCGCCGATGAGAATCAGAGAGAGTGAAACTAGAAAAGTCAGAACCTGGGCTCTGATATTATATTGAAATTCGTGGCCAAAAGCCAGCCTAAGAGTTGAGGGTTGCTTAATGTTTATATTTTGAGTTTAATTGTTTATCTCAGCCAATGTGACATATTTTCCTCAACAATAACCAATCACATTTAATAAAAATGCTAACGTCAAAGATTTTTATCAGTAAGACTTATTAGAAAATGTTAACTGAATTAGTACACCGAATAAATAAATACTTGGGAAGAGTTTCTGACAAATTTAAGTACCGAGTGATGCTTGTGGTAGCTTGCTTTTAAAGCTCAGTACTTGAATTAATATGTCTGCTCTTGCTTCATTTTTTAAGTTATATATCATCGATACTTTCAATAAGCAGATGTATGCTGCATGCTGCTCAATTTTTTTAATAATTATTTTGCTATATTCAGAAATCAGAATCACAAAATCATTAAAATCAATAAGAATATATAAATATCTCTTTATAATTTCTAACAGGTCTTAGAAATTCCCAACTAGAATAATAAGCTGGCCTAATTTTGCAATGTCTGTTTCGATGCTGTTACCTTTTCTCTATCTCTACAGCAGATCTATAGAAATAATTTACAGCTGCCATGCATTAGTTATCAGTCATATCAATATATACAAATCAAAGCCAGCTACTAGACAGACTTACTGGCAACTTGGTTTCATTTTTGTTTTACACCAAAAAGAAGTAGACACTCCTAATCACTAGCCAAACTATATGTCTACATCATTTATTTTCTGTTTATTAAGGCAGTTATGAAGATCACATGAAGATACACTGTAGCAATCCGGCTCCAGATATTGTCATCTTTAGAAGAGTTCAAAGTGATTTGGCTACACACCGGACCTTCGTCTTTAGGCTCATGCTCATTCTGGTTAGATGAACCGATACCTTTCAATAGCGATACCATCAAGTTGGTTTCGTCAAAATTTTGTTTACGGTATCCACCAAAAAAATCTCATACTAGTTAAGGATGGTAAACTACTTTCACAAGGTTCTTCCCCAAGCAACTTGGGATTTTTCACACATTCACATCTACTTTTCCTTTACAAAGATCCCAACTTAATTGCTTTTCTTTATACGTCTGTAATTGAACTCTTTTAATTAATTATATGCACCTTTTGTTTAATGGGCACATAGAGTCTTTAGTTATCTGCTTTGTTAAAATCACCACAGCCACTTGTCAAATGAGTAGCCGTAAGCAGCCAGTCTAAAAGTGAGCATACCCAGTTGTAAAATTAAATCTGTTATAGAGAAAGAATTAGTTATTTGTCTTGTCAGATTCAGAACTAAATGCTGTTGAATTAGAGAGCAATGAAAGTTGAAATAGAGTCACCCCATATCGACATTAATATTGCATTAAGTAAATGTCAAATTCAACATGGTCCTGTGATAGAAATTGGGCTTAATTAACCCAGAAAATTAATCCAAATAATAAGATTGCTTAACCTAGATCATTTCACTCGTCGTGTGTCCCACATATCTCACGTGCATAATCTACGAACCCGCATGCTCTCAGACAAATATATCCATTAAATAAGATTGTCCAACCCATATATAAACACTTCCCCACACTTACACCTATCAGAAGTAGGATTTCCTCACTTTTGGACAAGCCCACGAGCTCTGTTAAGTCGCCAATCAAAATCATCCCACATGATATTTCCATCATTGTTGTTATGGTCTTTCATGATCTCACAGCAAAAGTGATACTATGAAAACAAAAGATCCACGGCCAGCTAGTAAACAACTAATTAGCAATAAGTCTGTAACAACCTTTTCTGCTCTCTCCTCGTATTTATTATTATTATGGCCCCTTCATCACAATCCAAGTGAAGCACAATGGCTCTTTTACTAAACAATCTAATTTTAGCATGCCTCTTGTGCTTTTGCATTATGAGAGCTGAGGTTTCTTCACACGACAGGCGTTACACACCCCCTAGTGTTGAACGTTTGACTGATCTCTTGGGTCACGTCTCAGTTGATCAGGGCTTTAATACATTCTTTGGAGGCTCAAATATCAAGCAGATCAACAATGGCTCCATGGTCACTCTTGCTCTTGACAAATCCTCTGGCTCTGGATTGGTCTCAAGGAGCAAATATTACCATGGATTCTTCAGTGCTGCCATAAAGCTGCCCTCTGGTCTCTCATCCGGAGTTGTACTTGCCTTCTATGTAAGCATTTGATTTATGTTTCTTCAATTTTGATATGCATATGTTGAGCTTCTAATTGCTGAGTGAACAATCTGCTGCTCAATCCGCAAATTTTATTAAAATATATGAAAAATATGGTTTATTAATTTTATTATAGCCCTCTGAATCAATTTATTAAAATAACCAGCGAAGGGCATGTCTATTTGCAGTTGTCGAATGCAGATACTTATCCGCACAACCATGATGAGATTGATATTGAATTGCTTGGTCACGATAAGAGAAATGACTGGGTTCTACAAACAAATGTATATGCAAATGGAAGTGTCAGTACAGGAAGAGAAGAGAAATTTTACTTCTGGTTTGACCCAACAGCACAGCACCATTATTACAGCATCATCTGGAACAGCCATCACATAGTGTAAGTATCATCATATGAGAACTTGGATCTAATGCTGATCAGCTTTTTACAGTTAAGATTTCAATCACAAATATAAAAAAACTAAGCACAAAACTCAGCTCGCAACGAATAGAAATCCATCATATGATCATATCCAGTACTCAAAAGCACTACTATAAATTATTTCATTTTCAAAAATTAAACTAAATGCAGGTTTCTAGTGGACAATGTACCAGTGAGAGAGTTTCCAAACACAGGGGCCTTTTCTTCTGCATATCCATCAAAGCCAATGTCAGTTTATGTGACAATATGGGATGGCTCAGAATGGGCAACACATGGAGGAAAATACCCAGTTAATTACAAGTATGCACCATTTGTAGTCTCATTGGCTGAAATGGAGATGGCTGGATGTGTGTTATCAAATTCTCCACAGGCTGCTGCTGCTTCATGTTTAAAGGGAAGTACTTCAAGCTTGGATCCAGTTGATGGACAACAATTCACTACACTATCAAAGCAGCAAATTACTGCATTGGATTGGTCTAGAAGAAAGCTCATGTTCTACTCTTACTGTAAGGATACAAGAAGATTTAAAGTCATGCCACCAGAGTGCAAATAAAATATTAGAGACTCCTTTTCTTTTCCTTGGTTATTAATTTCATATACTTTTTCTCCAATTGGAGAGGAAATGAATAACAGATAAGGCAATTTTTCTGTATTTATTATATTAAGTAATAAACACATAGTTTATTTAATTTTTCATTTTTCCACTCAAGAGATAGTTTCTCTAATAAAAAAAAAAAAAAGGAAGAAGATTAAGATTAAGACTCTCTTAAAAAAAGAGTAATTTTCAGTGTTTTTCAGCCTAATAAAGGCATGAATGAAATATGGGTCCCTTATGGTTTGTCTTGGTAGCATAAGGCTTATGATTTAACTGTTCAAGTTATAGATTCGAATATAGGGGATGCACTTCTTTTAAGAATCTGGGGTAGCTGAGTATTTTACCTCGGTTTAAGTCCAGGTCGGGTGATCTGGCGATGGGGTTTCTAAAAAAATGACATATGAGTGATAAGGTGTCTATAATTCAATTACCATTTATTTAATAATATTTTTTTGTGAGCAAACAAAGTCCCAAAGTCCCACATTGGTTAGAAATGGGGAAGATCATGGGCATATAAGGATGGACATGTATCTTCATTGATATGAGGCATTTTGGGTAGAGCCCAAGAGCAAATCCATGAAGGCTTAGGCCCAAAGTGGACAATATCATACCAATGTGGAGATAGGTGGTGTCCAAGGTTCCTTACAAGTGGTATCATTGTTGGGGTTGGTGCTCAGAGCGCCAATTCCCGGTTGTATTTCTGTTAAATACTTCTGTAAAACATTATTATTATGAATAATATATGCAGTTTCTATAATATAATCTATCTTTCTATATGGTAAAGACGTAATGACCCTAGAATGATTAGTCATGATACAGTTGCAAAAGCGTCGCAACGGACATTGAGATGTATCATGACGTTGTCATTCTCAGACAGTTCCTGGTCAAGGTTTACACTACTTGGTCAGTATAGTAAACCCGTTGACACCGGTACATGTCGTATACTGGAATATATGATTCTAATGGTTTCTCAATGAACCATAGTCTTGGAGACTAGTATAGACGTGTAGGTGTTTATAGCGGATAAACACTGAACGACTCACCGAAGATTCTTAATGGATGGTACACCAGCGTCAATAAGAATCTTCTTGGGTTGAGTATCACTTGTGATTCTTAGACTTGAGATGCCATTGTGGGCACATGAGACATCTTCTACACTTAGACGGCAGTCACGTCACCGATCTATTTATATCAGACCTTCGCCTGTTTCGTTGTGTAGATAGATCCTCAGGGTGTCCTATGTGTATCAAGATAGGATCAGTCAGTTCTGTGTAACAGAGCATAGGTAGTCCATATGATTAACAATCAGATAAAACCATGGGCCCGTGGTAAAGTTTAGAAGCTAGTTCTAAACATTCTTTTAGAGATTGCTAATAGAATAGTCGACTGGATAATCCCGATAGAGATTTGACGTTTACATCTATATCTCTGGGATTTATCCGGATACCTGTGACGGAGGAATTATACATTTGCCATGACCTCGACCTGTATGGTTCAGCGAGATTATCCGTGATCGTCATAATCTACGGGTGGATAGATTATGGACACGAAATTTGATTTCGTGACGGATATACCTGAATCTAGAGAGTCTCAATAATGAAACATACTCGTAGAGCACTAGAGCAACATTAATAAATAATATTGATTATTTATAAGTCGTTTAAAGGTTAAACGCAAGATACGTGCTAAAGGGACTAGATAGTCATTTACTTAATTATTGTGTATTTACATTTAATACTTGATTAATTAAATACACATTAATAATAGTCAAAATGAGTCATTTGACTTATTTCCTAAATGAATATATGTTTTTAATATTTAATGTAAATATTATACATATATTTAATATATTTGTATTTGATTAATTAATTAATTATTTAATTGTTAAATGATTAAATTAATTAAAATATAATATCTTACATTAGGATATTTGATGTAAATGATATTAGTAGCCTTTGTTGACTTAATTAAATATCTAATAAAGTGTTAATGAGATATTATGCAAGTTGACTAAATTTGGTTGAAATGAAAATGAAATTAATTGACTTGTATTTGGCTTGGTCATTTTCGGCCAAAGGCAAAATGGAACAAGTATATATTGATTTTCATTTCACTTTACACTTACCTAATACACTTTACAAAAGAAAACTCCATTGAAGAAACTAAGGAAAGCTTGAGAAAAGAAAGATAAATCAAAGAAAGCTTGGAATTTTAGTAAGTTTTTCAAACTTGCTATTAGAGGGGAAATTGTTCCTTAGGTTCTAGGCTTCAACATGTGATGTTCTTAGATTATTTATTTCTTTATTTCTTTGTGTTTTTGTTGATGGAAGTTTGATAGAAGTGTTGAGCATGTATGGTGAAGGAAGGTTGTGACTATTGTAGTTGTAACTTTCTTTTAAGGTTTTTTTGAAACCATGTTGCTAATCTAGAGTTATTGACCCACTCTTAAATGACCTAGATTTGATCTTGAGTTGTTTCATTGTGTTAGACTTGGATTGGATGGAAGAATGATGATTGAAGTAATTGATTTAATGTTTTGGTCTAATTTGTCCAATTTGTGGAAATTGTAAAATTAGGTTTCATGACCAATTCTAAATTTGGGATTTTCATATATGTTGTGTATTTGTGTGTATATGATGCATATAAAGTTTCATGTTCATTGGATTACATCTTGATGTGTTTTGAAGCATGAAATGACAAAGTGCACCAAATGGGACATTAGTGAGGCTCTCGGCCAAATAAGAATTTTGGGGATTTTGTTGCTTTTGGTGTTTTGAACATCATAAGTTCATCTTGGAAATGATTTAGAATCATTCAAAATTGATTAGATCAATTTCGGACTAAAATGGACAAAAATACAAAGTAAAGGTATTTCGGTAAATTCACTTAAATATGATTTGTTGAATTTATTTTCATAATTTGATTATTGGAATGTTAAATAAATATGTTTATTTAATTAATCCGAGAAAAAGTTTTGAAATCGGAAATACGATTTTCCACCGCTTCCGCTGCGTTACCGGATTCACCCCCTAAAAACCCCTACAAAATGGTATCAGAGCGAGTCTGATTCTAGGCCACCTAAAATGATTAGCCTTCATTGAATCAATGTTTAATCATGTTTTTCTTGATTTATGCATGCTTATTAGGATCTAAATTGGTTAGATTTAGGGCGTATGACACTTAGCGGAAAATCCCTAATTAATAAGGTTTGAATGTAATTATGTATTTGATGCATGTTATATGGTCCGTCTTGTCAATACGGATTATAATACTTCTTTGTGACTACATCCGAGACCGTGCCTCTGCTGTGAGGATGTAGCCGAAAAGATTTATTTATACCACCGATGTATATTAGATACTAGGTAAATTCAAGTAAAAACGGAATTCTGAACGTGCCCTAGCTGTCAGGATTACGTAAGTAACTTGAGTTTATCATTGACGAGTTTAACCTTGTATGTCTCCTTGTGGGCCTGCCTTCGCAGCGACAATGAGAAACGGCCAGGACCGGATACTTAGGAGTCATTAGTGAATGATTGACAATGAGTTGTCTACCTATGAATATACGTAGGCGAGACCGTGCCTCTACTGTGAGCCGAAATATATTCACGGGATCCACTTTTCACTATTAGTATTTAATTTAATTATTAAATATTTGTATTCTGTTTTGGGATTACAGTATTGCATGATTTAGTGGGAGGGGCATATTAGATTAAAATCCATGATCTAGTTTATGCTTTTGATATTATATGAAACTGCTTTATTTCTGCTAACCGTTTTCGTGATATATATGATAGATTGGCGATGGCGGCACAATCCAAAATCAGTTTGGCGCGATGCTTGATGCGAACAAACTGAAAGGCGTTGAGAACTTTGCAGACTGGGAAATTGGATTTGAGGATTGTCCTCGATTCCGAAAAGCTGGGTTATGTTCTTGAGGGTCCGTTGCCCCTTGCAGTTGTGCAGATGCTTCGGAGGAGGAACGCCAAGTTTTTGAAACTTTGAAGGCTGATGATTTAAGGGTAAATCTACATCCTAGTTCACACTGTCTCCGAACCTCAAGCAACAGTACTATGTATGCTAGATTCCTAAGTATGGTGCCGAACGCGATTGAGACAATCGTTTGAGAACCAAAACCATTGATTGTTCACCAACGTCGCCAATTGAACTGTTCCTGCGCGTCTGGATGAGGGGCAGAGTGTCACCCACATGTTCTGCAGATGAGATTTGATCGATCAATTGAGGCAACATAATCTCATCTTGAATGACAATTTCGTATGAGTGTCATTCTTTTGGTTCACTATACCATCTACCACTTCATTTCGGGGCCATTCGTGATGTACTAACACACGGGGACTGTATGTTAACCTACCATGAGCTACTGGAATGTTGCTCACGCAGAAGAGGCCCTTAAGAAAGAAGGGAGTACTGACCGGCGTAATCACACACGTATAACGCAAGCGCACGTATCGTTCAAGTAGTATAAAAAGTATCGATCCCACGAGGACTTAAAACCTTTTTGTTATTAATTTATGGGGCCAACTGATTACCAGTATCTAACAGGTTGTTTGATTGATTGATTTGAAATGACGATGATTCTAAATTTAAAACAAGTAAATAAAATTGCTTAAAAGTAGGTTGAGAAAAATCCAAATTTATAAAAACTATCCAGGGTTGTGATTAATTCCAATATTATTTAGAAGATGAAGTGGTTATCTTAAAGTTGGGTAATATATTGATTTATTAACCTGGAACACTAATTTATGTAAAAGCCTCTTCCGATGGTCAATTTCAAATACCTAGTATAATCCAATTGAACCATATGTCTATGTCAACCAAATTACCTAGATTCATTAAGATTAAGTTCCAATTATGGCTACCCCCGCCCGACAGGTATATTCCTATCCTGTAAGGAAATCTATTAAAAGGGTTATCTATCCTCAAGGAAGATCGTGGGTTATTGAGTCTAAGGTCTTAAACTTAAAATCCCTATGTCTAGTTCATTTTAAGTTTACCTAATCAATTTTATTAATGGCCAGTTAATAAAAAGCATTAAGATTAAGACTCAATAAATAAATCTTTAAATTACCCAACCTATAATCTAACCCCTTATAAACCGGTTATATTGAAATTCATCACAACCCTAGATACTAACTTAGTTACAATACATAGCTATGGCTAATGAAAACTTAAAAGACATAAAATAAAAATGCTAAAAAGTAACTGCGAGAAAGTAAAAGCGGGAAAGTAAATGAAAATAAACTGCCAAGATAAAAGGAATTACTTTTACTAATTACTAACTTAGATATCTCCCTTAGTATAACATAATCACTTGTGAGATTAAAACCAACCGACCATATAGGCGGTACCCTGATTAAGTCAAGTTAAGTCCGACCAGCCATAAAGGCGGTAAAATTTGTCCATGAACCTGCCTGCCATAGGCGATAAAGAAATAACCAGCCATAAAGGCGGAACCAAAATTAAATTACCAACCGACCAATCTGGCGGTATCCTTGCTTAGTCAGGTTTAACAGTTTAAATTAAATAGCCCACCGACCAATATAGCGGTATTCCTTTTTAAGTCAAATTTTAGAATAGTGAATATGTTGTGTCTAAGGGAGATTAATCTAAGATAGTAACAGTAAAAGAATTACCTTTCACCTCGGCAGAGGGAAGTTACCTCCTCATGGTTGAAAAATAAAACTGAAAAAGTAAAGAAAGGAAAGTGTTATGCGTAAAAGTAAATTACGGAAAGTAAAACTGAAAAGTAAAGAAAAGAAAGTGCGAAATTGAAAATTAATTACTGAAAACTAAAAATAAACAAACTAGATACAATCTTTTTATTTTTTCATTAAGGATTTCAAAGAAGAAAGTATGAATTTTACAAATGAAATGGCTTGGTATTTATAGGCAAAATTTTGCCACCATCAAATCATCAATCAATTTCTCCACCAAATCCATTATTAATTTCTCCACTAATTACTCCACCAAATCCATAATTGCTCCACTATTTCTTATCTTGTTTGGTGGTGATTTGATAATTTTTATTAATTATTTATTAATTAATATTTTGCTTTGAAAATGATTGATAATGACTTTTAATAATTACACTCCACACACTTCTGGATGGTTCATCAATTTCGGTCATGAAATCATCAGAATTTGAAAATATTTTCTCTTTCAAAGTTGTAGATCTTTGAGTCTTCTTAATCTGGAACTTGAATCAGCTCAATCCGATATCTGAGTAAAAGTTATGCCAAAATACGACAGATGCGCAAAACTGGAATTTCCAAAACTGCACTTCGTCAAAACGCCCTTTCAAGTTTCCAATCTCCAAAATTAATATATCAAGTCCAATAATTGCCCTTATTTGATCCACATTTCGTCCTAAATGATTTCATTGAGTCCCGATATTATTTTATCTGCAAAATAAAATAAAACATATCAAAACGTTCATCAAACCCGAGAAACTAAACAAAATATTAAGTAAAAGGGGCGGTAAATATTGATATATTTTCCGCTCATCACACCCCCAAACCTAACATTTTGCTAGTCCTCGAGCAAAAACAAAATAAAATTAAAATTAAACTAAGCCACTTTCGTAGGGATCACGGTTGCATTTAGCGTATGCAACAAGCCTTTAAACCCCTAGGTGTCCCTAGTGGACGAGTTGTAGTCTCGTGAGGGTTTACAGCAACGATACCCACAAACGTTTTACAAAAGTAAAAAGTTAGTTAAAACTAATGCACACAAAAGCAAAAAGACAAGAGAAAAGAGAATAAAGAAGTTAATGACTAATCAAGTGAAACTTCTACTCCAAGTACTAGTTGTTTTGTTTCTTTCTAAACTACCGAATAAGTAAATTCTCCGATTATATTTACCATTCTCCATATACACAGCCAGCAAAATATTAATCAACTCATTTTTGCCCACAACAGTCACAAGTGCAATTGATAAGAGAATAATATTTTGTCCTAAGGTTCTATTAGATTTCACACCTTTTTATAGTAATGGAGTAATTTTTTTTTTTTTTTTCTGATTTTTCTGATTTTTTCTTTCTTTTTCTCTATTTTTTATTTATATACAATATCTTATGTCTATGTAGTGAGCTTTGGGTCGGTGGCTCCCAAATCAGTTGGCTTTAGGACACCAAGTGTTAAGACACCCCTACGGACTTAATTACCCAGACATTAGATATAAATATTTTTGCAACATCCTTGATCCATGTAGCGAGCTTTGGGCCAGTGACTCCCAAACCAGTTGGCTTTAGGGCACTAGGTGTTAAAACACCCTTACAGACTTAATAACCCGGATCTTAGATGCTTTTTTTTTTTTTATTTTTTTTTTTACTCCATCACTTTTTGAGATGCTTCCTCCAATTAAACTATAGCACTGAATATTACAATCCTGTCAGTTACAGCTCATGTCCGTATGTTACTATGCATGTTGATAATACCTGCCAACTAAGCATATGAAGATCCATTTTAGTCAGTTTTATGGAGAATCTACAAATTAAATAATTCAAAAGGAAATAAACAAAAATTAACTTGTTTCGAAATAGGTTTGAAATACGTCTCAGGAGTGGAAACTCCTTACTCAGCTATCTCTTACCAATTTCACCTTTTAGTCAAAATAAAAACACAAAAACGCAAAATATTTTTGTAATTTTTGAAAAATTTTCAATTTTTTGTATTTTTCGAAAAATTTGGACTAAAAATAAAAACAACCATAAACTAAAAACAAGATACTAATCAACTAATTCCCTCCCCCAAACCTAAATGAGACATTGTCCCCAATGTCTTAAACAGTAGAAGAAGAGTTTAGAAGATAGTACCTGGTTAGCTGAAATTCTACAGGAAATTTAAAGGTTAAGATCCAGATTAATCCGACGTCTCTTACCACGATCGTCCTCAGACCAATTTATCTTTGAAATGATAGGGTCAACTTGTGGTTCATAGGCTATGAGTTGGTCTATTAGATCCGGAGCAGTTCTGGCAGTAAAGAGGAGTTCTTTCATAGGTTTTGACACGAACCCATTTCTCCGAGCATCATCAAGAAACACACAAAGAAAATCATAAAATCCATCAACATTGTACAGTCCAAGCGGTTTCTGGTGTATGTTCAGGTTCGCCCAAGATAATACTATAAAAATTTCCTCCAATGTGCCCAAGCCACCTGGCAAAGCAATAAAAGCATCAGCACGGTTAATCATTTCTACCAGTCGTTCAGACATACCTGGCACGATCAGTTCCTCTCCGTTTGATTCCAATAAGATTTGCCTCTGCCAAGGGTTTTGGGATGATTCCCAAAACATGACTGCCTCCTTCCTGTAACGGCCTTTGAAACGATCCCCATTAGTCCAAGATTGCCTCCGCCATATATTAAGTGCATATTCCTTGCAGCTAAGACTCGACCCAATTCCTGTGCTGCTTCTATGTATTGTGGTTTAGTACCAACACACCACTACTACCGCAAACACACAAATGTTTTCAACTCGTCTTCTTGAAGTGGCTTCCATGTTTTATGTATTTCTTTCTCAAATCAGGATGCTTCAAAAGTGCATTGACGAGCTGAATTTATAATAGTACCTGAAAAGGGTGAGTAAAAATAGCACAAGTATCTTCCAGAGGACGATTAGTAGCAAAATAGTAAAATAAATCGTGATAGTAAAAAAAAGTCTGGATCCTGTCGGAGAAAATAAAAGAAAACAACAAAACAAATCAGAATTATTAGAAAAAGACAAAGAGATATAATATTACAAGAAAAGTAACGGCTTGATTGACATCTATGCGTCAGGGACAAGCTTCCCATCCAATTTTCTTATAAATTGGCAAACAGGGTCTTTTTGAGTCAGATTCCCAGACTTAACTGTTGTCTTTCTTTTGAAATTGTGTATGTAATTTGCGAATGGCTATATGAACATATCCACTGGGATGCGTCTCAAGAGTCGAAGATAGATCATCTAAAGACTCCTTACTCAAGCCATCCCTAATGAATTTAATTTTGTCTTCGCGATTATCAGACACCATTCCTAAAGAACGACAACGAGTATTACAATTCCAACGTGCACATTTGAAACAAACACCCATTTTCTTTGCTCTACGTTTCTTTGATAGGTGCTTCTTCCAAATCCAGGCAAATAAGAAGTACAAGACTCAGAATACTCACCTGCTAATCGAACTCGTGCTTCGATTACCCAACAAATATCAGTAGGAATACCTTGGATCATCAAGTAGTCTCATCCGTTCCAAGCGAGCTTTGTAAACTTTCATCAGAGAATTTTGAGGGAGAGAAGGAAATTGCTTGTGAAGATTTACGAGAGCTTCTTCCATCTTAATCTAAATATGCAAAACTAAACACACAAATTAAAAATCACACAAAATCACAATATATACACAAATTGCATGGGTTGCCTCCCTGCGAGCGCTAAGTTTAAAGTCGTCAGCTAGACGTGACTTTTCGAACGTTTAGGCTGGATCTGAAAGTGTGACACTTTCTTTTTGTCGCTCCAACGGTTCTCCCCAATAATGCTTAACCCGCTGACTGTTAACTTTGAATGTGTTGTTGGTATTGGGATCCAGTAACTCAACAGCTCCATGTGGTAAAACCTGAGTGATCACAAATGGACCTGACCACCTTGATTTCAACTTTCCAGGGAAAAGTTTCAACCTCGAGTTGTACAACAACACCTGTTGCCTTGGTTCCAACTGTCTGTGCACTATTTTTCGGTCATGCCATCTCTTGGTCTTTTCTTTGTACAGTCTGGCATTCTCATAAGCCTGTAGGCGAAATTCCTCCAATTCATTGAGTTGGTGAAGTCTTTTCTCTCCTGCAGCTTGTGGATCAAAATTCAACTTCTTCAGTGCCCAGTACGCCTTGTGTTCAAGCTCAACTGGCAGATGGCATGCTTTCCCAAACACCAATCGATATGGTGACATACCAATGGGTGTCTTGTAAGCTGTACGGTAGGCCCATAATGCATCGTCCAGTTTTGTAGACCAGTCCCTCCTTGTTGATCCAACGGTTCTTTCCAAGATTCTTTTGATTTCTCTGTTTGAAACTTCAACCTGTCCATTTGACTGTGGATGGTAGGCTGTGGCAACCTTGTGAGTAACTCCGTATTTGGATAGAAGTGCATCAAAGTATTTGTTGCAGAAATGAGAGCCACCATCGCTGATGATTGCTCGAGGTGTTCCAAACCGAGTGAAAATGTTCTTTTTCAGGAATTTGATCACCACTTTTGAATCATTGGATGGCAGTGCAATTGCTTCAACCCATTTGGAGACGTAGTCTACAGCAACCAAGATGTACAGGTTTCCAAATGATGGAACAAAGGGTCCCATGAAATCAATACCCCACACATCAAATATCTCAACTTCCAGAATGTTTTGCAATGGTCCTTCGTTTCTTCTCGAAATATTCCCCATTCTCTGGCACCTGTCACATTGAAAAGCAAAAAGATAAGCATCTTTAAAAAGTGTAGGCCAGAACAAACCTGATTGAAGGACTTTTGCTGCAGTTTTGTTTCCGCTGAAGTGTCCGCCATATGGTGATGAATGACAGTGCTGCAAAACACTGTTGACCTCCTCCTGTGGAACACACCGTCTCAATAATTGATCAGCACACCGTTTGAACAGGTACGGCTCATCCCAGATATAGTGCTTGACTTCTTTGAAGAATTTCTTCCGTTGTTGAGTTGTCCATTCCAACGGCCATTTTCCTGACACAATGTAGTTGACATAGTCAGCATACCAAGGGGTATCTTGTTGTTTCATGGCAAACAGCTGTTCATCTGGAAAAGTTTCTTTGATTGACAGTTCTTTGCCAGCTGTTTCTCCATTCTCGATCCTCGATAAGTGATCTGCCACCTGGTTCTCTGTTCCTTTCCTGTCTCGAATCTCCACGTCAAATTCTTGCAGAAGAAGTATCCAACGGATCAATCTGGGTTTGGCATCTTTCTTCGCGATCAGATATTTGATTGCTGAATGATCTGTGTAGACTACCACCTTGGGACCCAACAGATAAGAACGGAATTTGTCAAAAGCGAACACAACTGCAAGCAACTCCTTTTCAGTGGTTGTGTAGTTGAGTTGAGCTTCATTTAGAGTTCTGCTGGAGTAGTAAATGGTGTGGAAAATCTTTGCTTTGCGTTGTCCCAAAACTGCACCTACAGCAAAATCACTAGCATCACACATTACTTCAAATGGAAGGGTCCAGTCTGGTGTTACAATGATGGGGGCAGAAACCAGCTTCTGTTTCAAGATCTCGAAGGCTTCCTGGCATTCTTTGGTGAAGTTGAAAGGCACATCCTTTTCCAGAAGGTTGCAAAGAGGTTTTGCAATTTTGGAAAAGTCTTTGATAAATCTCCTGTAAAAACCTGCATGTCCAAGAAAACTCCGAATGCCTTTGACAGATGTTGGAGGAGGTAGTTTTTCAATTGTCTCGATCTTTGCTTTGTCTACCTCGATTCCCTTTTGTGAGATCCGGTGTCCAAGAACAATGCCTTCTGTACCATAAAGTGGCATTTCTCCCCAGTTGAGTACCAAGTTCGTGTCTTCACACCTTTGTAATACATGTTCAAGATTTTGCAAACAATGATCAAATGAATCTCCAAATACAGAAAAGTCATCCATGAAAACCTCCATACTCTGCTCCAACATATCTGAGAAGATGGCCATCATGCAACGCTGAAATGTGGCAGGGGCATTACATAGTCCAAATGGCATCCTGCGGAAAGCAAAAGTACCATAAGGACATGTAAATGTGGTTTTCTCCTGATCCTCTGGTGCAATGGAAATCTGATTGTATCCTGAATATCCATCCAAAAAGCAATAGAACTCATGTCCCGCCAATCTGTCTAACATCTGGTCAATGAATGGCAGCGGAAAATGGTCCTTTCTGGTGGCTTTGTTCAGCTTACGGTAGTCCATGCATACTCTCCATCCAGTCACCGTTCTTGTCGGAATTAACTCATTCTTTTCATTGGGATCACAGTAATTCCTCCTTTCTTCGGCACACATTGCATAGGACTCACCCAACTGCTGTCTGAAATGGGATAAATGATGCCAGCATCCAACCATTTGATGATTTCTTTCTTCACGACTTCCTTCATGATTGGATTGAGTCTCCGTTGATGCTCCACAGTGGGTTTGTACTCATCGTTCATCAAGATTTTGTGCATGCAAAATGATGGACTAATGCCTCGAATGTCTGCTATAGTCCAACCAATGGCTTTCTTGTGCTCTCGCAATACTCTCAGCAACTTTTCTTCCTGTTCCAATGTTAGCGACGAAGAAATTATAACAGGTAATTCAGAAGAGTTTCCAAGAAATGCATACCTGAGATGGCTCGGGAGTAACTTCAGCTCCAGCTGCGGTGGTTCTTCAATCGAGGGTTTGATCCGGTCTGTCTTTGGAAGTTCCAAACTTTCAATTGGTTGTGTCACTTTGAAACGAAACGGCTTGTCAAGATAGTTGATACATTCCATAATTTCAGCATCAAGCTCACTGTCAGACATGTTGGTGATGCAAGCTTCAAGTTTGTCTGTGGGAATTGTATCAGTATCTTGAATGATACTATCAACAACATCAATTCTGAAACATTCTTCTTCCTTTTCATCGCTCGGGAATTTCATGGCTTTGAAAACATTGAAAGTAACTTCTTGGTCCTGAACTTTCATGGTTAGTTCTCCTTTTTGTACGTCAATCACAGTTCTCCCTGTAGCCAAGAATGGTCTCCCAAGAATGATAGGAACATCTTTGTCTTCTTCCATGTCAAGGATAATGAAATCAGCTGGGAGAATGAGTTTGTCAACTTTCACCAACACATCTTCAACCACTCCTCTTGGAAATGCGAGCGTCCGATCGGCAAGTTGCAAAGAGACAGAGGTAGGCATTGCTTCTCCAATCTGTAGTTTCCTGTAAATAGAAAAAGGCATCAAGTTAACACTAGCACCTAAATCACATAAAGCCTTACCGATGTAATGTTCTCCAATGGTGCACGGGACTGTGAAACTGCCAGGATCTTTCAACTTCTGGGGTAGTTTCCTCTGAATGATGGCACTGCATTCTTCCGTCAATGCTACTGTCTCGTAATCTCCCAATCTTCGTTTTCGTGAAAGAATATCTTTCATGAATTTGACATAGCTGGGCATTTGTTCCAAGGCTTCTGCAAATGGGATGTTGATGTGCAGCTTTTTGAATACTTCCAGGAATCGAGCAAACTGCTTGTCCAGTTTGTTTTTCTGAAGACGCTGAGGAAAAGGTGGAGGTGGAGTAATCTGTTCTTTTTCCTTTGCTTCTTTTTCCTCCATCTGTTGCTCTGCTTCTTTTGGAACATCTTCAATGGTTGCCTTGATTCCAACATCTTTGTTGATTTCAGTACCACTTTTCAAGGTGATGGCTTGACATTGCTCCTTCCCTCGGTTCCTTGGATTCGGTTCTGTGTTGCTGGGAAGATTTCCTGGTGGTCTGTAACTCTGAGCATTGGCCAGTTGTCCAATCTGATTTTCCAGTGCTTTGATAGAAGCTGATTGGTTCTGAATCATAGCATCGTATTTTTTTAACTGAGCCAGCACTTCTGCCATTACTGGTTCTTTTTCATGCTCCTGGCCTTTGTTATGTTGCTGGAATACAGGTGGTGGATTGTTCTGTTGCTGAAATCCTGGTGGTGGATTGTTCCTTTGTCCAGAATTGTTGCTCCATGAAAAATTGGGATGATTCCTCCACCCTGGGTTGTAGGTGTTGGAATATGGATTGTTTCCCTGTCTGTTGAAATTGTTGACATAATTCACCGTTTCTTCAGGTTGAGTTGGCTCTGGTGCTCCTCCATATGTTGAACTTGTTGCTCCAATATTGCTTTGAGTGTTGAGAGTCTCCATGAATTTGCATATCTGGTCCAGTTTGGCACTAACTGCTGTGTTGGCTCCAACTTCATAAATTCCTGCAATTCTTTGAATCAAGCTCCTTTCTGTTGGCCACAAGGAATTGTTATTGGCCATCTCTTCGATTAGGTCCCAGGCTTGATCTTCTCCTTTTGACATCAAAGCTCCTCCAGCAGCAGCATCAAGTGTGTTTTCATCAATCCAGAAAGTCCATTATAGAAAGTTGGACTTGAAGCCATTTTGGAATCTCATGGTGAGGACATTTCCGGAGCAGATCTTTGTATCTTTCCCAAGCTTCGTACAGATTCTGAATCTTGCTGCACAAAGGATGTGATGTCATTCCTCAACTTTGCAGTTCTGGCTGGTGGAAAGTATTTTGCAAGGAATTTGGTGGCTAGAGTGTTCCATGTTGTGATGGAACCAGCTGATAGTGAATGTAGCCAGGCCTTTGCTCTGTCTTTCAAGGAGTATGGAAAAACCCGCAGTCTCATTGCTTCTTCTGATCTCGGTTGTAATTGAAAGTGCCACAAACTTCCAGGAAGTTGCTGATGTGGGCATTAGGATCTTCAGTTGCATTCCCCCCAAACTGAACTGACTGCTGAATCATCTGAATGCAAGTTTTGATGTCACCTGCATTTGCTGGTAAGGGAGGAAGTACAATACAGGAAATGAGGCCATCTACCACCGGAATGGTTCTGTCTCGAATGGGAATTGGTGGTGCAACCTCCAAAGGTTCAGGTTCCATGTTAACAATTGCTTCTTGGCCTTCTCGCCTTTCCCTTCTCAACTGTCTGATGGTTCTTTCAATCTCAGGGTCAAGCGGATGGATTTCAAAGCTTCTGGCTCGTCTCATTAGTGTCTGAGAACCTGAAACACAAGAAAACAAAAACAATAAGTAAAAAGAAATTAGATACAAGTAACGAAACTAACCCTAAACTAATGTAAAAGATAAATAAGTCCCCGGCAACGGCGCCAAAAACTTGACCGGCGTAATCACACACGTATAACGCAAGCGCACGTATCGTTCAAGTAGTATAAAAAGTATCGATCCCACGAGGACTTAAAACCTTTTTGTTATTAATTTATGGGGCCAACTGATTACCAGTATCTAACAGGTTGTTTGATTGATTGATTTGAAACGATGATTCTAAATTTAAAACAAGTAAATAAAATTGCTTAAAAGTAGGTTGAGAAAAATCCAAATTTATAAAAACTATCCAGGGTTGTGATTAATTCCAATATTATTTAGAAGATGAAGTGGTTATCTTAAAGTTGGGTAATATATTGATTTATTAACCTGGAACACTAATTTATGTAAAAGCCTCTTCCGATGGTCAATTTCAAATACCTAGTATAATCCAATTGAACCATATGTCTATGTCAACCAAATTACCTAGATTCATTAAGATTAAGTTCCAATTATGGCTACCCCCCGCCCGACAGGTATTCCTATCCTGTAAGGAAATCTATTAAAAGGGTTATCTATCCTCAAGGAAGATCGTGGGTTATTGAGTCTAAGGTCTTAAACTTAAAATCCCTATGTCTAGTTCATTTTAAGTTTACCTAATCAATTTTATTAATGGCCAGTTAATAAAAAGCATTAAGATTAAGACTCAATAAATAAATCTTTAAATTACCCAACCTATAATCTAACCCCTTATAAACCGGTTATATTGAAATTCATCACAACCCTAGATACTAACTTAGTTACAATACATAGCTATGGCTAATGAAAACTTAAAAGACATAAAATAAAAATGCTAAAAAGTAACTGCGAGAAAGTAAAAGCGGGAAAGTAAATGAAAATAAACTGCCAAGATAAAAGGAATTACTTTTACTAATTACTAACTTAGATATCTCCTTAGTATAACATAATCACTTGTGAGATTAAAACCAACCGACTATAGGCGGTACCCTGATTAAGTCAAGTTAAGTCCGACCAGCCATAAAGGCGGTAAAATTTGTCCATGAACCTGCCATGTAGGCGATAAAGAAATAACCAGCCATAAAGGCGGAACCAAAATTAAATTACCAACCGACCAATCTGGCGGTATCCTTGCTTAGTCAGGTTTAACAGTTTAAATTAAATAGCCCACCGACCAATATAGCGGTATTCCTTTTTAAGTCAAATTTAGAATAGTGAATATGTTGTGTCTAAGGGAGATTAATCTAAGATAGTAACAGTAAAAGAATTACCTTTCACCTCGGCAGAGGGAAGTTACCTCCTCATGGTTGAAAAATAAAAACTGAAAAAGTAAAGAAAGGAAAGTGTTATGCGTAAAAGTAAATTACGGAAAGTAAAACTGAAAAGTAAAGAAAAGAAAGTGCGAAATTGAAAATTAATTACTGAAAACTAAAAATAAACAAACTAGATACAATCTTTTTATTTTTTCATTAAGGATTTCAAAGAAGAAAGTATGAATTTTACAAATGAAATGGCTTGGTATTTATAGGCAAAATTTTGCCACCATCAAATCATCAATCAATTTCTCCACCAAATCCATTATTAATTTCTCCACTAATTACTCCACCAAATCCATAATTGCTCCACTAATTGCTTATCTTGTTTGGTGGTGATTTGATAATTTTTATTAATTATTTATTAATTAATATTTTGCTTTGAAAATGATTGATAATGACTTTTAATAATTACACTCCACACACTTCTGGATGGTTCATCAATTTCGGTCATGAAATCATCAGAATTTGAAAATATTTTCTCTTTCAAAGTTGTAGATCTTTGAGTCTTCTTTAATCTGGAACTTGAATCAGCTCAATCCGATATCTGAGTAAAAAGTTTACCCAAAATACGACAGATGCGCAAAACTGGAATTTCCAAAACTGCACTTCGTCAAAAACGCCCTTTCAAGTTTCCAATCTCCAAAATTAATATATCAAGTCCAATAATTGCCCTTATTTGATCCACATTTCGTCCTAAATGATTTCATTGAGTCCCGATATTATTTTATCTGCAAAATAAAATAAAACATATCAAAACGTTCATCAAACCCGAGAAACTAAACAAAATATTAAGTAAAAGGGGCGGTAAAATTAAAGGGTCGTCAAATATTGATATTTTTCCTCTCATCAAGTACCGACTCGCCCTCCTAGAACTACTCTCTTTCGGCTTCTTCCCAGGATGGTCCAAGGGAAGAACAGAAAGCAGAAGAAGAAAAGGCTTTTGCTCCTCAACAACAGGCGAAGATTGCAAGCCCAAAAAGGCTTCTGAGACAAATGCCACCACTGCGGCAAAGTCGGGCACTGGAAAAGGAATTTTCCTGATTACAACCTGCCCCAGCTGAGATAGACATAAAGAGCTTCTCATCATTACTTTTTAATTTTTCCAGTTATTAATTTCTCTTTTTCTTTGATCCGTTACATCCAGCTGGAAATTTAGATTGCTTGTCCCTTCACATTTTGCAATTCGTTGCAGGTGCTGAAGAAAGTAGGAAACTGAAGCCTAGAGAGATGCAGTTGCGATCGGGAGTGGAGACTCTTTGGATGCAGTGCAGTGGGAGTATGCGAGATCTCATTGCCGAATGGGACACTTTTGTTATAATGACTGTCATTTGTACCGGGATGTGTCGCAAATATTATATCACTTTTTTTTATTAGATACAGAAGGCTTTTGTATTAATATTAAGAATAGTTCTTTGTATTTATATGATAAAAATAATATTCAGATCCTTGTTGTCCAAACCAGCATGGTCATTATACATTGCAAACTTCAAAAGATATATTAAATACTGGAGTTAATAAACGTAGTTTACCTGTAATTAATAATACTGAACTTTGGCATATGAGACTTGGTCACATTGGCGTTAAACGCCTTACCCAATTGGTTAGGAATGGTCTGATACAAGATCTTAACATTGAATCCTATCCAATTTGTGAATCCTGTATTCAGGGTAAAATGACCAAGGCCCCATTTTCTGGTGTTGGACACCGCGCCATTAACTTATTGGAACTCGTACATTCTGATGTATGTGGTCCACTAAGTCAAACTGCTCACAGTGGTTATTCATACTTCGTTACCTTTACCGATGATTTGTCACGGTACGGTTATGTGTATTTGATGCGACATAAATCGGAAACCTTTGAAAAGTTCAAAGAGTTCCGAAATGAAGTAGAAAAACAAACTGGTAAATATATTAAATGCCTTTGATCAGATCGAGGCGGTGAATATATGAGTGGTGAGTTCATGGATTATATGAAGGAGAATGGGATTCTCGCTCAATATACTCCTCCAGGTACACCACAGCACAATGGTGTATCTGAAAGGAGAAATCGGACTTTATTGGATATGGTCTGATCGATGTTGAGTTTCACAGATTTGCCCTATTATTTATGGGGCTACTCTCTCTTAACAGCTGCACATCTTTTGAATAAGATTCATTCAAAGGCTGTCCTACGACACCGTATCAGATATGGTTCGGTAGGAGACCAAATCTTAATTATATTAAGGTTTGGGGTTGTCCTGCCTATGTCAGGGTAACTCAGTAAGATAAGCTTTCTCCTCGAGGGCAAAAGTTTAGGTTTGTTGGATATCCTTCGAATACGAGGGGATATCTGTTCTATGATACCGAGCATCGAAATGTGTTCGTAGCTCGCTTCGCAAAATTTCTAGAAGTAGAATTTTTGTCAGAAGGTGGTAATCATAGACAGGTTGAGCTTGATGAAGTCCAACCTGAAAACAACGAACCAACGGAGGAACCTTGAGTTCAAGTAGATGAAGAACCTTCAACACACACACTCCGTAGGTCGGAAAAGGTATCTAGACCTCCTGAACGCTTGTATTTGATACAAGAAAAGAGTCTGGATGTTCTCTTAGTTGAAGAGACATATCCTTTCACCTATAGAGAATCGATGTTGGACATCGACTCCGTGAAATGGTAAAGTGCCATGAAATCCAAGATAGACTCAATGCATGAAAATCAAGTTTGGGACTTGATTCCGCTTCCCGAAGGAATTGTTCCTATCGGTTGTAAATGGGTTTACAAGAGGAAGCGCGGGCCTGACGGTAAAGTTGAAACTTACAAGGCCCGACTGGTAGCAAAAGGTTACACGCAGCGACCTGGCGTCGACTACGATGAAACTTTTTCGCCGGTGGCAATGCTTAAGTCTATCCGGATTTTGCTTTCTATAGCTGCATATCATGACTACGAGATTTGGCAAATGGATGTCAAAATGGCTTTTCTAAATGGATTTCTTGATGAAGAAATCTATATGGAACAGCCGGAAGGTTTCGCGTCCAGCGAAACCTCGGGTATGGTATGTAAGCTTAAGAAGTCCATTTATGGACTTAAACAAGCTTCACGAAGTTGGAATCTTCGATTCGATGAGATTATTAGATCGTCTGGTTTTTTCAAGAATTCGGAAGAATCATGTGTGTATCAGAAGGCCAGTGGGAGCATGGTCGTATTTTTAGTCCTATATGTTGATGACATCCTAATCATTGGGAATGATTTAGGTATGTTGCAAAGCGTGAAAGCGTACCTCTGTAAGAATTTCTCCATGAAGGACCTGGGAGAAGCTTCCTATGTTTTAGGGATAAAACTCTATAGAGATAGACAAAGGAGGCTGATTGGGTTATCCCAATCAACGTACATAGATAAGATCTTGGAACGGTATAGCTTTGGTAACTGTAAGACATCAAACATACCGTTCAGACATGGGATTCATCTTTCTAAGAAGATGTGTCCACAAACAGAAGATGAGAATGTTAGAATGTCTAACCAGCCTTATGCTTCGTGTTTGGATAGCATAATGTATGCCTTGTTATGTACGAGGCCTGATATCAGTTTCGCTATTAGCGTAATTAGTCGATATCAGTCCAATCCAGGTAATGGCCATTAAACATATCCTAAAGTATCTTAAAGGTATTAAGGATAAGTTAATAGTTTATGGAGGAAACGAACTGCAGGTTAATGGGTATACAGACTCCGATTTCCAATCAGATCCCGATGATAGAAAGTCTACATCTGGATTTGTCTTTACCCTTAACGGAGGTGCAGTTTGTTGGAAGAGTTCCAAACAGGGATCGACATCTGATTCCACCACTGAGGCGGAATATATTGCAGCTTCTGAAGCTGCAAAAGAGGCTGTGTGGATAAAGAACTTTATCACAGAATTGGGAGTTGTCCCAAGTATCGAGAATGCGATTCCGTTATACTGTGATAATACTGGAGCCATTGCGCAAGCAAAGGAACCGAGGGCGCATCAGAAGTCGAAGCATGTGGAACGCAAGTACCACATCATTCGAGAGATCGTGTCGCGAGGGGATATTGTCGTGTGCAAGGTACCGAGTGAAGATAATGTAGCAGACCCGCTGACGAAGGCCATACCTCCGAAGCTGTTTGATAAACACGTGGAGTCGATGGGTATTAGATACAATCGATATTGGCACTAGAGCAAGTGTGAGATTTTGTTGGGGTTGGTGTTCAGAGCGCCAATTCCCGGTTGTATTTCTGTTAAATACTTATGTAAAACATTATTATTATGAATAATATATGCAGTTTCTATAATATAATCTATTTTTCTATATGGTAAAGACGTAATGAGCCTAGAATGATTAGTCATGATACAGTTGCAAAAGCGTCGCAACGGACATTGAGATGTATCATGACGTTGTCATTCTCAGACAAGTCCTGGTCAAGGTTTACACTACTTGGTCAGTATAGTAAACCCGTTGAGACCGGTACATGTCGTATACTGGAATATATGATTCCAATGGTTTCTCAATGAACCATTAGTCTTGGAGACTAGTATAGACGTGTAGGTGTTTATAGCGGATAAACACTGAACGACTCACCGAAGATTCTTAATGGATGGTACACCAGCGTCAATAAGAATCTTCTTGGGTTGAGTAGCACTTGTGATTCTTAGACTTGAGATGCCATTGTGGGCACCTGAGACATCTTCTTACACTTAGACGGCAGTCACGTCACCGATCTATTTATATCAGACCTCCGTATGTTCGTTGGGTGTAGATAGATCCTCAGGGTGTCCTATGTGTATCAAGATAGGATCCGTCAGTTCTGTGTAACAGAGCATAGGTAGTCCATATGATTAGCAATCAGATAAAACCATGGGCCCGTGGTAAAATTTAGAAGCTAATTCTAAACATTCTTTTAGAGATTGCTAATAGAATAGTCGACTGGATAATCCCGATAGAGATTTGACGTTTACATCTATATCTCTGGGATTTATCCGGATACCTTTGACGGAGGAATTATACATTTTCCATGACCTCGACCTGTATGGTTCAGCGAGATTATCCGTGATCGTCATAATCTACGGGTGGATAGATTATGGACACGAAATTTGATTTCGTGACGGATATACCTGAATCTAGAGAGTCTCAATAATGAAACATACTCGTAGAGCACTAGAGCAACATTAATAAATAATATTGATTATTTATAAAGTCGTTTAAAGGTTAAACGCAAGATACGTGCTAAAGGGACTAGATAGTCATTTACTTAATATTGTGTATTTACATTTAATACTTGATTAATTTAAATACACATTAATTAATAGTCAAAATGAGTCATTTGACTTATTTCCTAAATGAATATATGTTTTTAATATTTAATGTAAATATTATACATATATTTAATATATTTGTATTTGATTAATTATTAATTATTTAATTGTTAAATGATTAAATTAATAAAATATAAATATCTTACATTAGGATATTTGATGTAAATGATATTAGTTGCCTTTGTTGACTTAATTAAATATCTAATAAAGTGTTAATGAGATATTTATGCAAGTTGACTAATTTGGTTGAAATGAAAATGAAATTAATTGACTTGTATTTGGCTTGGTCATTTTCGGCCAAAGGCAAAATGGAACAAGTATATATTGATTTTCATTTCACTTTACACTTAACCTAATACACTTTACAAAAGAAAACTCCATTGAAGAAACTAAGGAAAGCTTGAGAAAAGAAAAAGATAAATCAAAGAAAGCTTGGAATTTTAGTAAGTTTTTCAAACTTGCTATTAGAGGGGAAATTGTTCCTTAGGTTCTAGGCTTCAACATGTGATGTTCTTAGATATTTTTCTTTCTTTATTTCTTTGTGTTTTGTTGATGGAAGTTTGATAGAAGTGTTGAGCATGTATGGTGAAGGAAGGTTGTGACTATTGTAGTTGTAAACTTTCTTTTAAGGTTTTTTGAAACCATGTTGCTAATCTAGAGTTATTGACCCACTCTTAAATGACCTAGATTTGATCTTGAGTTGTTTCATTGTGTTGAGACTTGGATTGGATGGAAGAATGATGATTGAAGTAATTGATTTAATGTATTTGGTCTAATTTGTCCAATTTGTGGAAATTGTAAAATTAGGGTTCATGACCAATTCTAAATTTGGGGCTTTTCATATATGTTGTGTATTTGTGTGTGTATATGATGCATATAAAGTTTCATGTTCATTGGATTACATCTTGATGTGTTTTGAAGCATGAAATGACAAAGTGCACCAAATGAGACATTAATGAGGCTCTCGGCCAAATAAGAATTTTTGGGGATTTTGTTGCTTTTGGTGTTTTGATGTTTTGAACATCATAAGTTCATCTTGGAAATGATTTAGAATCATTCAAAATTGATTAGATCAATTTCGGACTAAAATGGACAAAAATACAAAGTAAGGGTATTTCGGTAAATTCACTTAAATATGATTTATTGAATTTATTTTCATAATTTGATTATTGGAATGTTAAATAAATATGTTTATTTAATTAATCCGAGAAAAAGTTTTGAAATCGGAAAATACGATTTTCCACCGCTTCCGCTGCGTTACCGGATTCACCACCTAAAAACCCCTACAATCAGAGCCATGCCCCGGAGTTAGCCATGTGAATGAATCCTTAGAATGCATAACAAAAGGTGGTGAACCCTGATCGTGATATGTGGATGTGCTCGGTTAAATAAGCGGTGTGCTCTGATCTTTATGGACGTGTCCGAATCCCAACACGGTGAAATAGGAGTTGGCATGTGCTAGAGTGGACAAATGGATGATCGTTTGAGGAGAGTCTCGATGGTCATTTGTTCGAGGGGAGATTGTTGTGAGCAAACAAAGTCCCAAAATCTCACATTGGTTAGAAATGGGGAAGATCATGGGCATATAAGGATGGACATGTATCTTCAATGGTATGAGGCCTTTTGGGTAAAGCTCAAGAGCAAATCCATGAGGGCTTAGGCCCAAAGTGGACAATATCATACCAATGTGGAGATAGATGGTCTCCAAGGTTCCTTACAAGTGGTATCAGAACTCGGTTCGTCAGAGAACAGAACAAGGGCAAATTTAAGAATTGAAGAAGAACAAGATTATGAGGAAGCCGTGATGTCAACAATCAAACTTGAAGTTGGAATCTTCGATGGTTAGGGGGATTTCAACACTTGGAAGAAAAAGATGAAGGTACTTCTTTCACACCATAAGGTGGCCTTAGCGTTAGAACAAGATCCAGGAAAATGGCCTAAATTTGAAAATGAAGTGAAGGCTGAAATACTGGAAGAAGCCTACAACTTAATCTTTCTTCATCTTGCTGATTCTCTCATAAAGAAGGTGGATGTGATGGACACTGCCATTAAACTTTGGGGTAAATTTGAATCCCTATACTATGTAGTTTATACTCCTAACCTTGTTTTCTTGAAGAGAAATTTATTTAATTACAAAATGGATACCAGTAAATCAATGGATGATAATCTTGATGAATTTACAAAGATGACATAATTCTTAAAGGTACTGACCAATCCTTAGGAGACTCTATTGAAGCAATGATTCTATTAAACTCACTACCTGAAGAATATAGTGTAGTTAAAAACGCCCTTCAATATACTGGTATAGTTACTAGACGAGACTTAGTAATCTCTGGCATAAAGGCGAGAGAACTAGAACTCAAAGTGAATGAAAGATGTGAAGTTAATCTCTTTGCTAAAGGAAAATACGATAGGAAAGAAACTGGTCAGAATACTAATCCTCAAAACAATCAAGAGTTTAAGGGGAAGAAAAAGAATAAAAAGAATAAGAATACAAACAATGGAAAGAAATGTTACCACTGTGGTAAGGAGGGACACCTCAAGAAAAATTATTATAAGTTCCTTAGATAACAAAAAAATGAAGGCAGTGCCACTGTGGCTGCTGAGAAAGGCCCAATCTGTCTATCTATGGCCTTGACAGTCTCTAGTAACCAGATAAATAGAGATTGGATTTTAGACTAATGATGTTCCTTTCATATGAGTCCATGTAGGGACTAGTTTACCAATTTTAGGAATACATACCAAAGGACAGTCTATATGGGAAATAATAACACCTGTAGAATACAATGGGTAGTGGACATTACACTTAAATTCCATGATGGGAAAATTAGAATCTTAACTAATGTAAGATATGTGCCAGAATTGAAAAGAAACTTGATATCTCTAGGCTCACTAGATGAATTAGGTTTCACCTATAAAGCTCACCAAGGAAACATGTACATATTAAAGGGTGAACATATGTTTTTAAATGTAGTTAAGAAAAATGGATTGTATGTCCTTAATGGACACCATGTTTTTTCTGAAAAACCTATCTCTGCACTGGTTTCTAATTCTGATATGACTAATATATAGCACTTGAGACTTGGCCACATTGGTCAGAAAGGCATGCAGGTACTAAGCAAGCAAGGATTACTTGGAAAGGATAGCCATAACAACTATATTTAGTCTTGAAATACATCAAATTGATGTAAAGATGACATTCTTGAATGGTGAATTGGATGAAGAGATTTACATGGAACAAC
Organism: Zanthoxylum bungeanum; assembly: GCA_019454045.1. Lineage (NCBI taxonomy): Eukaryota > Viridiplantae > Streptophyta > Magnoliopsida > Sapindales > Rutaceae > Zanthoxylum > Zanthoxylum bungeanum. The sequence goes on from SKCR01031918.1 coordinate 81,227, forward strand.
TAGAAGGGTTTAATGTTCATGGACAATAACAGAAGGTGTGCAAACTTGTAAAATCATTGTACGGATTAAAACAAGCACCTAAACAATAGCATGAGAAATTTGACAAAGAGATGTTGTCAAGTGGGTTCAAAACCAATGAGTGTGATAAGACTCATCTACTTATCTATATTTTTGTGCTTTAATTTTAAGCCATGAAGTAGCTGGAATAGAACCTGCTAGTTTAGAAGAGGCACTAAAGTCAGCTTATAAACATGAATGGGAAGGAGCCATGAAATAAGATATGGCATCACTTAGGAAAAATTATACATGTACTCTCGTCCCTAAACCCAAAAATCAGAAGTTGGTTGAGTGCAAGTGGTTGTTTAAAGTTAAAGAATGAATACAGCCTAGAGACACAGTTAGGTTCAAAGCCAGACTTGTTGCTAAAGGGTTTACACAGAGGGAAGAGGTAGACTATAATGAAATTTTTCACCAATAGTTAAATTTAAAACTATTAGGATGATGTTAGCAATAGTAGTTCAATACAATCTTGAGTTAAAATAACTAGATGTCAAAACTGTATTCCTGCATGGTGAACTAGAAGAGAAAATATATATGTCTCAGCCTGCAGGTTTTATAGACAAAAACCACCCTGATTATGTGTGTTACTCAATAAATCTTTGTATGGTCTTAAGCAATCTCCTAGGCAATAGTACAAAAGGTTTGACATTTTGTGCTTAGTATTGGATTCATAAGAAATAAGTATGATAGATGTTTCAATTTCATACTTAATAAAGAATATTCCATATACTTGTTGCTTTATGTTGATGATATGCTTCTAATCTCTAAATCAATGGATGTGATTTGTAAATTAAAGAAACAGTTGAACAATGAATTTGATATGAAAGACCTAGGTAGTGCAAAGAGGATTCTAGGCATGACCATTGATAGAGATAGAAATAAGAACTTTCTGAAAATACATCAGTCATCATATTTGCGAAAGATTGCATCTAGATTTGGAGTTAATGGTTGCAAGCCTGTTAGTCGGCCACTAGCAAGTCATTTCATTATGTCCAAATCTCAATGTCCTACTACTAGTTCTGAGATGGTTAAAATAAAAGATATCCCTTATACAAATGCTATAGGTTCTGTTATGTATGTCATGGTTAGTACTAGACCTGATTTGTCATATGTTGTATCTTTGTTAAGTAGATTTATGTCAAATCCTGATAGTCCTCAATGGTTTGCTTTGCAATGGCTGTTAAGATACATAAATACAACAGTAGGGTACAAATTATGTTTAACAAAACTCTTGTGTTAGACTTGGTAGGGTATGTGGACTCTGATTTTGCAGGTGATAGAGATTCAAGGAAATCAACTACTGCATATTATTTCACTCTTGGAGGTAACTGCATCAGCTGGAAGTCTAGTTTACAACCCCTGGTCACACTTTCAACCATTGAAGCAGAGTATGTAGCTGTAACTGATGTGTTTAAGGAAGCCGTATGGCTTCAAAGTATCCTAACTGAAATACAACAGGTTCATGGGATGACAGTTGTGTATTTTGATAGTCAAAGTGCAATACATTTGAGCAAAAATCCAGTACATCATGAGAGAACCAAGCATGTGGATATCAAGTACCATTTTGTAAGGGAAATCGTCTCAAGTGGCAGGATTGAGATCAAGAAGATTCCGACTGAAGATAACCCAACTGATATGAGGGACAAAAATTGTGACTGCCACCAAACTCTCCCACTGCATGAAGAGGTTGCATGTGAGGGTTGGCTGAATCTGCAATGAACAATGATGGAATCAATGAAACTTGCTGCACTAAACCAGCCCTATCATGAGATGTATATGAATGGAAGCGAGAGGTTCAAAGTTTCAAGGTGGAGATTGTAGAATATGAAGCTTGTTGAGAACGACTTCTCGCTTCTATGGTCATTGATATACGACATGTAGGTGACTTATTATGACTTGAAATATCAGTGGTCGTTAAATACAGACATGTGGTTTCATATCCGCCGTTACTTACCATTTGCTCTTCATATAAATTAAAATGTTAGGGTTGAGAGAAATATTTTTTTTTTTGTTGCTTTTCATTCTCTTTACAAACGCAGCCTCACCTTTTTTGCTTTCTTCCTTTAAAATGATTCCAGCGAATCACAATTAGAATCAGTTTGTGTATTTTACATGTAAAGTAGCCGTGAGTAAGTCTTCGATGTCCTGTGAGAGTTGAAGATTGTTATTGAGTTTACTAATTGTAAGATTCACACTGAAAAGTTCTAGGGTTTCAGTTTTTGGGAAAGATGGAATCTTTGTGTAAAGAGAGGAGGCTGCGAGTCTTGTACAATCTTGAAATTATAGTGTAGTGAGCTCCGTTATTTTTGGAGTTCAACGTGAATATAGTTTGAGTGTCTCGGACGAACCACGGTAAATCTTTATGTTCGTTGTGTGCATGTTGTTCTTGTTATTTCTGAAATTGTTTTCTCTGTTCGATTGAAAAAACAATTGAGTGCTGGGTATAAGCTATAATATATTATTGAATGATATACCTCGAATACATTCTAAATTTTTAATTAAAAATAGGAATATGGCTCCCCTCGTTGTGTAATGTGGGTGTTGTTAAAATTGTTAATTAATTTTATCAAAGCAAATAGATTAGACATGAAGCATGTGACACAGAATCTGATTGGAGACAGAAATCTCATGCATTTGCCAGTTGTTAGTTGTACGCCTATTAATTAAACAAAAATAATATTCTTACATAATTTTATACATAAAATTATCCAGAATGTCTCACTGTAGTACAGTGAATTACTGTAGCTATACTGTAGCTACAGTGAGACATTCGGGAAAATTTTATGTATAAAATATGTAAGAATATCATTGTTGTTAATTAAAAAGTGGAACCTGCATCTGGTCTTAATTTGCTGAGAAAACTTATATGAGATATATTAAATATAGACAGATAATGAATATATCACATATAAAAATTAATATAATTTCTCTCTCTATTATTATCAGTCAATTTCGATTTTAATATATATATATATATATATTAAAATATTAATAGATGGAACACAAATATTTATGAACGTGTAAACATGAAGCAGATACAAATCAGAGCCATGGCTTTGATTTATATATCACATGGCTATGGAGAAATAAGTCTGATATTGTTAAATATACCGTTTGGTGGAGAATATTGATTAAAGTATAAATTAGGTTATAAATATTATAGTGATAATATAAATTAGTTTATAAGCTCTATCAGACGTTATAAAAGAGTAAAAATGAATATTTAAGATGCATATAAAGAAAAGAGCCACTAAACTTACAAAATAGAAAAACATTCATACAGATAATGAACAAAGCAGCAAGGTTTCATCATCATCATCATATGTTATAACAACATATTTATTATGCAAATGGGTCCTCAAACTTTTGGCACTTATTTTTTTTTTAATTTTTTTTTAACAATGATATTATGCCATTACTAAAGGTCAGGTCTAAAGCCATGCAGGGTTCTTGAGGGATGTAACAACAGCCTTGACTTGCAAGTAATTGTTGAGACAATATACACTCTTTTCTCTTCCCTGTCCACTCTGCTTGTATCCACCAAAGGGTATCGCAGCATCAAAAACATCAAAGCAGTTTACCCACACTGTCCCAACTCGCAATGCACGCGTCACTTTATTAGCAGTATCTAAGTTCTTCGTAAACACCCCAGCAGCCAGTCCGTATTGAGTTGCATTTGATCTTCGAATAACTTCATCGATGTCCCTGAAATCAACAATGATGTTAACATCTCAAATGTAAAACCAATCCGATTATGACAAGCATCAAGAACATTCATTGCTTACCTGAATTTCAGGATGGATTGTACTGGACCAAATATCTCATCTTGTGCTATCAACATATCCTCCTATTACAGATGATATCATCATGTTAATTATCTCCAATAAATTTTATTCGTAATTTCTTAGATAAAATGGCTAGGCATGTCAAAAGAAATACCTTAACATTGGTGAAAACCGTGGGCTTAATGTAGTAGCCCTTGGTGCCAAGTCTCTCCCCTCCTGTTTCGAGTTTTGCTCCACCATCAATACCAGATCTTATGTATCTCATGATCTTCTCAAATTGTTCTGAATCAATCTGATTGAGTAGGCTCCAATCAGTGTCTCAAATAGCAGTTACCAACTAAAATACTTAACATTGAAAGCATAAACCAGAAACACACATTGACAATTGTCACTAGTTTTTATTTATTCTACAACTTTTATTTGCTTCCGTTAGATTTTGTATCCGATTGATTATAAAAGAACAGATACCCTTATTATCGACCACTAAAGGAACTGTTGCTTGTTTACCTGAGGTCCTTGTTGGATTCCTCCCTTGAAAGGATCACCAACAACACGTTTCACTGCAAGTTCATTTGCTTTCTCCACAAATTGATCATACACACTTTCATGTACATAAGTACGAGAACCAGCACAACAGCATTGTCCCTGCAGAATGCACGAAATTATGATAAACAAAAAAGTAATAAACATGAAAACTTCCCGGGTGCTGCAAAAACATTTTAATGTATATATACCTGATTAAAGAATAAAGCAAAGTGGGCCTGCTCAGCTGCCTGATCTACATCAGCATCTTCACAGACAATAAAAGGAGATTTCCCTCCAAGCTCCAATGTTACAGACTTAAGATTGCTTTTTGCTGCCAATTGAAGTACAATTTTTCCGGTCTCAGTTGATCCGGTGAAAGCAAGCTGCAAGACATCACCTTCCATTTTTACATCGACTTAAGAATAAATGATATTCATCAAGCAAGTTTACTAATTAATGTAAACAACTATAAACTAGTAACAATTTTTCTAGATTTACATATCTTTCGAATACTGAAGAGTCAGTGCATACTTCAGTATAAATCAGAAAAGGCATGGCAGAGCTCAAGAAATTATTTGGAAACACTATCTCAACTATAGTTTATATTCTTCCAAACAAATTACAGATATATCCAAATGTTCAAACAAAGGTGAAGCAGTGATTTAAGGTCCTAAATTACCTTATCAACTTCCATATGACTGGCAAGAGCAGCACCGGCAGTTGGACCAAAACCTGAAATTATATTTACAACCCCTGGTGGAAGTCCAGCCTGTGACAAAGCTTTACCCGATCAGAATGAAGATAAATAAACCACATACCATGTCTCTGTTTGAGAACTGTAGCATTTGAATAGATGTTCAAGCATGACTCTAGTTAGTTTAGTATCAAATGTTATGAAATAAAAATGAAGGATTAAAACATAAGCATGAACAATGCACCAAGTTCCAGTGGAAGTTGAGACAAGTCTAACATCACTTCAAATGATGATATTTAGTAGATGTCCTCGCCATATCTAGGCATGAGTAACAACTACTAAATTCAGCTCTTAGAGAATTGACTACGGACTTTTATAAATTAATAAATAAATAAATAATAACTGAAGAAGAAGAAAAAGATCATTAATACAATTCCACGAGAAGTTCTCATCAACAACAGTTCAATATGCATCCACATGCATATCTCATTTGCAATGTATGAAATTGTAACATGAAGCTTTTGGAAGAATTAATATCCAAAACAAACTCACTAAGGTACAGGAACTCAACAAATTGAAAAACCCAGAAATCAAAACAAAAAGGAAAACCGAATCCAGTTATGAAAAAGATTTAAACAAAAGTTTCTTTCAAAAACTACCTCGTGAAGTAGCTTTGATGCGTAGAGAGCCGAGAGGGGTGTCTGCTCTGCCGTCTTAAGAACAACAGTGTTGCCACACGCTAACGCAGGACCGATTTTCCAAGCAAACATGAGAAGGGGAAAGTTCCATGGGATTATTTGACCTGCTACACCAATTGGTTCATGCAAGGTTTGCACATGGTATGGTCCATCAGCCGGAACAGTGAGACCATGAATCTTATCTGCCCAACCTGAGGAATTTGACAGAGAAAAAGATCTTAGATATTCCATTAAAAAGTACAGAAAGTAGGAAAGAATACATAATACAGCAGAAAGAAATGTTAAATTTTACTCGGTTACCCACCAGCGTAGTATCGGATTATACGTGTGGACAATGGTACATCAGTCGTAGCAGCAACCTCATATGGCTTGCCATTATCCCAAGTCTCAAGTGCTGCAATTTCATCATTGTGCTTTTCCAGCAAATCAGCAAAGCGAAAAAGTATCTTTGATCTTTCCTGCAAGAAAAATGCAGAAAATCAAACTATAAATGTGGTACATTTCACATAATAGGATGGAATAAGTAAAACTACAAACTAAAAAAAAAATAGGAATAATTACATAAGCAGTCATCTTAGGCCATGGTCCTTCATCAAATGCCTTGCGAGCAGCAGAAACTGCTCGGTTGACATCTTCAGCATCACCTTCAGCTACTTGAGCAATCACATCACCGGTCCTAGGGTCTGATGTGGGAAAAGTTTTGCCTACACAACAAGAGGGTGTAAGTTTTATTTACATTCCTGCACTGAAAGGAGAGGAAGAAAGAAAGTTCACCTGATGCAGAATCAACAAATTGTCCATTAATTAAAAGCTGAGTATAATTAACTTTGACAGGTGGAGTAATTGGATCTTCAATAGCAGCAGCAGAGAAGAAGAAGAAGCCGTGCTATATCTGCAGGGGCCAGCTCTGGCCAAACTAGAATTCCTCCCTGAAACAAACAATATAATGTAAATAAGAAACAAAGGTTCCATTTAGGAATGATTAACAAATTAACTAATTCCATTATTGTAATTAATTAAACTAGACATGCTTGCTTCCTATTATAAATGAAGTTGTAAAAAATTATTTTGGATTTACATGAAATCCATCGAAAGGGTGAGATGATCAGCATCATGATCAAACATGAGATTCAAAACTGTTTTCAAGTTTTCATTTAACAGAAAAAGAAAAAGAAAAAGTAAATCACAGAAACGACACCGTATGAAATGAATACCTCTGGCTATGGCAAACAGAGTAGGTGAAGAAGAGGTGAATGAACGTGAAAGCAAAAACGGAATCCTTCTTGCTGCCATCAGTCACAACTGTAAGCTTTTTGTTTCTCTGCTCTCTCTGCAGCTGTGGTGTCTCTTTCAATACAAAACAAGCACAAGCACAAGCACAATAACAAGCAGTCTCTCTTTCTATATTATAAATATAAATATAATCATTCCGAATTCATCAAAACACATCTCATTTCGTTCTGACTCCTCCTGACTTAAAGATAATTTACATATATTATTTAGTTTATTATTATTATTATTATTATTATTAATTACTTGGCATCCTTATCTGATGATTGACCTGTCAACCACCTATATCTATAATATGAAACGCTTCTTCTATTTTAGCACAGTATGGGGGCACCAACCCACCACCCATTTCAAACAAAATTAAATAATAATAATAATAATAATAATAATAATAATAATAATAATAATAATAATAATAATAATAATATAATAATAATAAAGCGATATTTAATTCTTCCACTTAAAGAGGAAGCCATGGTCATGGATGGTCACGTCACGTCAAGTAAAGAGTTGCTCAAATGATTAAAAGTTCACATATTTGTATATGAAACTATGAAAGTACTGGGAGAGCACAAGTTCGACCCCTGCAGTGGTAGGGAGTCAAAATTTATTTCTCTCAATTGAGAGTGGTAGATTTATCCCCATATTTGAGTGGGAGTTGATATTTCGTCTCTAGTAGACGTAGAATTCTGGATGTACTTCAATGTTTGTATTCAATATTCTAGTAGATTTCAGATTATATATCTGTAGATTTATATTTAATCAAAAAAAAAAAAAAGAAACTATGAAAGTACAGTGAGTGGTTCCAACCCACTTTCATCTCTGGACCCGTTTTTATTTATACGTGCAGCCAAGTGTCACGTTTTACTTGCACTTCACTTTTTAAATAAAACATTTCAAATTATTTATATTTAACTTATAAATTCTTTAAAAAAAAATTATCAGTTCATTTAAAAATTAAAAAGTATAAGAATTATTCATTTATCATGTAACAAACATATATTTTTCAAGACTGATAACAAAATTTAAGAATTTATGTATTTTAATTAAAAAAACTTGAATCGTTTGTCTGGGGATTTTATTAAACATAATAAAATTATTTTAATAAATAAGTTTTTTAAGTTATATTATATAAAAAAATTAAAAAAAAATTATAACATTAAAATTTGAGCTTCTTTTTTTTTTTTTTTGGGTGTGTACTCTGAATAAATAAATAGATAGAGAGTCATTGTCAAAAATGGAACTATGTTCTTTTTTTGCATTATTAAAGCAAAGCAACCCAATTGCATAAAAAGGCCCGGCATCATCATCGTATTCCTATGTTTATGAATGGAAATTCAAGTGTCAATCAAATAAAAATCAAAAATCAAAAATCAAAAATAAAAAATAGAAAGAAAAAAAAAAAAAAGCCTTGCACCAAAGTGGCCAGGAGGGATTGGTACAATATCATTCCGATTCAGCACATAGAAAGCAGTGGGATCAATTGCGTTTATATAATCCGAAACTTTATTTTATAAATTAATAAAAAGAGATTTTTTGATTTGTCTCGTTAAAATAAATAATATATAATATTTTTATGAAAATCAAAATTTATCTCAATTGAATATTTTCTGGCGACACCACTATCCGAATCCGCATTATACTTTATAGGTTTGCTGCGGATTCAGATGAGATATTATTTGTGCGAATTTCTGAATCCACAAAAAAAAAATTCAACATTTTTATCTTTTTATTGTTAGATTATTTAATTTTAAATAATATAACATATCTAACTAAAAAATAATACTTTTATATTTAAAATAACATTTATGATAAAAAAAATCCATCCAAAAATAGTATAAATTTAAATATAAAATTATAATAAAATCATTAAAAATTATTTTTAATAATTTTTAATATTTTATTTCTGAAACCAAATATCTTGATTCTGAATTCACTTGAATTCGAATTTGAATCCATATCAATCCTTAAAATATAAATTTGAATCCAAATCTTTCGGATGTAATGTTATTTACTTTTATATAAACTTTTTTCCTTTGATCACGTGTCACGCGACTTATCACAATTAACACCCATAAATAAAAAGAATAATGATAAATTATATCAATAGTTGCAGGTCGACTATATATAACTGTCAACATATCAAATTTTAAACTTAATAATAAACGTATTAAATTATAAGTTTAGGTGTGGGCAAATATTATATGGGAAGTAATGACACAAAAATAAAAAGATAATTATTTTAATAAATATTTTCACTATAATTAATTTTTTAAAATGATAAGCTCTTATATAAGTAGTCCTAATTTCTTAAAATTCTTTATATTTAGTTCAAAATTGACTTTAACCATGTTTATATCCCTATTTTATCAATTTCATTCCAATATTAATTTTTTTTTAAACCTTATTCATGTTCAGATAGTGAATTTTTTTAAGGGTTGAATTTCAAATATATTTTAGGCCACTATTCATGTGAAGAACAATGACGTGAACACTGAATTTTTCAGCGTTTGACATATTCAAATATATTTGTAGGTAAATAAAATAATATTATAATTGTGAATGATATTGTAATTGTGACTGAAAATCTATAACTGAGAAATATGACTATATATTATGTATGTGACTGGGTAATATGTATGAGATTGACACTGTGATTGAGAAAATACGATTAAATATGTATAACTGTCATTGTAACTGAGAACTGTATATGAACTGATATTGTGAGTGAATTATATGGGTTGAATTTCAAATATATTTTAGGTTACTATTCATGTGAAGCACAATGATGTGAACACTGAATTTTTCAACATTTGACATATTCAAATATATTTTTAGGTAAATAAAATAATATTATAACTGTGAATGATATTGTAACTGTGACTGAGAATCTATAACCGAGAAATATGACTATATATTATGTATATGACTGGGTAATATGTATGAGATTGATATTGTGATTGAGAAAATACAATTAAATATGTATAACTGTCATTGTAACTGAGAACTGTATATGGACTGTTATTGTGAGTGAATTATATGTGTAAATGTGACTGTTGTTACTTAGTGACTTTGTGGCTGATTTTAAGCATATTGAAGTCATATTTTATGAGAGTTTTCTTAATGAAAGTTGTAGGTATTAATGTTAATTTTATGTAGCATTTTATAAATTATGTGAGGATTATGAATGAATGATAAGTGTGGTCTATACTCACTTATCTCTGCATTCTTAGCTTACTATTTTGTTAGTTTCTATATCATTAATGTATTTTGTAGTTCTTTTATGTTTTATTTGTAGGAAGCATTGATACATGGATCTTGGGGCATTTATACGTGTTTTGGGAAATACAAACGCATCGGAAGCACGTGGGAAGAGCAGAAACACGGAAAACACACAATCTTGTCCACTGCCACGCGTCGCGACGCGCCCTTGCTGTGCGTCGCGACGCGCCTTCGCTGGTGACCCCAATACAAAAACTAGAGAGATTGGCACCACATCGCCCACTTTCCAGCGCCCCGCAGTGACTAGAAACACTAATTTTAGGGTTTTTTCATGCACAAATACCCCAAGGCTCTATTATAAATACATAAGTTCAATTCGGGTTTAATCTTCTAGTTTCTATCTTTAAACTCTTATGATTTCTATTAAATTCATGACCATGTTTTAATTGTTATTATCTTTTGTCATGAAGTAAATCTATAATTCTAGAGGATGATGTAGCCGATGTTTGAACCTATGTATTGCTTGCTAATTTGAGTTTATTGAAATTAAAATTCAGTTTATTTATATTCTCTTGCGTTTAATACTTATTGATTGTTGGCCACAATTTAAGATGGTGAATGTTTAGAATCCATCACTCGAGATAAGAGATTTTGAATAAGATCTAGAGAATATGACCTAAGATTTTATAGAATTCGAGAGAATCTATAGTGCCTTTGAAGTCGTTAATATAAAGTCGTTAACATAGACGTAATGAGTTGTTAATTACTAGATTTTTATAGGGATATCGAAATATGTAGTTGATAATACTTTCACTGTTACTCGAGAGAGAGAGTTGAATACTTTAGGATTCTTGACTTATAAACAATGCAATGAAATAATGACTGATTGGCACAACAAATACATATGAGATAACTATGTGAAATCAGACTTTAGAATCTCTCTCATCTTAGATTATCTTAATTTAACGTTTTGATATCTCATTTCTTTAGTTTACAGTTTTAATATTAGTTTCATCTTATTTAATTATTTTCTAAATAAAGTTAGGTCTAACAATTATAGTACTTAGTGTGAGTTGAACACAATCCATATGGGTTCGACACTCTTAACTTATCTTTACTAAAACTTGACATCGTACACTTGCGGTACGATATAAAATATCGCAACAAGTTTTTGACGCCGTTGCCAGGGATTGTTAATTTAATTCACATTAATATTATTACTAAACAACCTTAATTTTAATTTTAATTTAGATTTTATTTTTTATTTCTATTTTATTGTGTGCTATTTATTTATTTATTAGTTTGCATGCTATTTATGCAGGTAGCATGAAACACACAAAGCCCGCGCAACCAAATTCTGACTAGTAGGAGCCTGTTCAACTCCATGCACGGTAGTGTTGTTCCTTACTTTTGCTTCTTTATGTTTATCTTACATTGAGGACAATGCAAGTTTTAAGTTTGGGGGTGTGTGCATGTAGTGATAGTTCCAGCTATTTAAAAAAAAAAAAAAAAAAAACTAAGTACCACAATCCATGTGGTACTTATTTTTTTTTCTCATCTTGGATTATCTTAATTTAACGTTTTGATATCTTGTTTCTTTAGTTTACAGTTTTAATATTAGTTTCATCTTATTTAATTAACTTCTAAATAAAGTTAGGTTTAACAATTATAGTACTTAGTGTGAGTTGAACACAATCCATGTGGGTTCGACACTCTTAACTTATCTTTACTAAACTTTGACATCGTACACTTGCGATACGATATAAAATATTGCAACAATGAAATAAATATGAATGTTTGAATATGACTAATCAACAACTTATAAATGTAAGGGTCATTGTTGTCCTATTTTTGTTTTTATCGAAATATACCAATAATAATACTTGTTTTAAAAGTTATAATTTGTAAATCAATAATATGTATTTTTTCTTGAAATACTTTATATTTTTTAATTTTTTTCTTTTTTTCTTTTTCAAATTTTTTGAATGACAAACTTGTTATTATTTCATTTTGTTAGGCATATTTATATCATTTGACATATATATAGACTAAATATGAAGAATATTTTGTGTTTTAATTGAAAAAGAATACCCTCTATGATTTTGTGCTTTTTGAGAAAAAACTATAAGAAAATTTACACAAAACATTAAAAACCAAAAAATAATTTCACTATATTTTAGTCTTTATTTTTGTATAATCTTTTGTGAATTTTTTTTTACACATTCACTAGCACGTGGGCTGCACTTTATGTGGATTGAGCATATATTTTAGGTATTGAACTTGTAAATACTCTAGATCTTATCGATTTTATAGTATAAATGAGACAATTGATTTACTTACAAGTAATATTTATGTCTCATTAGTTTGTCTCTCAGTTCTTAAGAATTATTTCTAATTCACTGTGCAAGAGTGCAAGACCTAATAGTCAGAGTTTACATCTTGAATCACGGTAAATAATAAAAAATTCATTAAATAAAAATACTTATAAAAATAATTCAAAATAAAATAACATATAACAATAGACCCAAAAATCGGCTAGGTTTTGCGGACGGCTACTATTTAGAGTTCTTATTTTAATATGAGATTATATTTTTATATTGTAATAGGTTTTTATTTTAATAATTTATTATTTAATTTTATAATTTAATAATAAAAATATTAATTATCGAGATTATGTGCCACATATATTTTTTATTTTAATAGAAGATTATAATATATCTTTTTATTATAATAGGTAATAAAAAAATTAATTGTACAGATTAAGTGTCATGTGACACGATGATTAAAAAAAATTAACTTATATATATATATATATATATATATATATTCTTTGTTGCTTTGTCGGATTATATGTGATATTATTCAAAAATTAATGGGATAGTATAATATGTTTAATTGTTATAATAAGGTTCTTATTTAATAGATGTATTAATTTAATTTTATAATTTAATAGTATTTTTTAATTGCAATATGATAGTAAAATATGTTTTCTTATTATAATATAATTCTTATATAATTATAATATGTATTCTTATTAGAATAGATTTTTTATTTAATAAAAAATTAAAATATTAATTAATTAAATTAATATGAACTGAAACCGTAGATCTGATATCATGGTTGCAAACTATAAACATGTTTTGTCTATGAAACGTAACTCAACTGAAAATTATACATTATACTGAAAATCGTACCTCTTTACTAAAAATTATGCTCGTAATAGAAACCGTGCTCTTACTTGAAAATCGTGCTTTTTACTGAAAATTGTGCTTTTTACTGAAAACTGTATGCTTGATTTATAAACTGTAAATGTGATATGAACTTTAAAGCAAGAATATGTTTATCTTACAAGGTTACATATGCAACGATTGGGATTGAGACATCTCTCTTGCATCGACATACGTATCGGGATTCGGCCGTTGCCCCGCGTACGTTTGCATGTGTCTGAAAACATTAAAACTTTACCAGTATCATAACCAGGGCGTGTAACCTACTTAACAGAACATAGCACCGCATAAGTATGGAAAATTAAGTTGTAATATATATAACCTACTTAGCGGGAACCATCACCGAATAAGTAGGATAGTTGAACTGTATTACCCTAATAGGGTTATCTGAACCATTGGATATGCTGACCTGAGGGGACAATACTCTACTGGTATTTAAAAAATATTTTATTTCTTTTATTTGTAATCGTTTACTGAAAAACTAGAACTGAATATCATAGCACGTGAAAACGTAAGCTGAATACTGTAAATGTGGACTATGGACTAAAGTACATGAACTAGAGTCTATACACATGATTTGTAAATATGTAAAATATGAACTAAAAACACATAATCATAAACTGACATGAGAACTAGTTTATGCATACAATGCTCATACGGAATCCATTACCTATTTAAAAATAGGTATTGAATGAATGTCGTCCGAATGAATTTCTTAACCAGCATCTATATCGTGGAAACACATAAACTGAAAACGTAACTCGTAAACGTGTGACACGTAGATGTGAACTGAAAATAGATGTACATAACTTGAGCAAACATGAACTGTAAATAAGGTATATTAAAGCCATAACAACTTAAATTACTTAACAAAATAAATAACATTCACTCATTGAACCGACGTCCTAACACTGATGTGCTTGAATGCAACTAGAGGAACTCCTGCATGAAATCTATCATGTGTTCAAGTACGATTAGCATACTCGAACATAACAAATCTAAACATGCTCGTGAATGTTGTGATACATGTATTCATGTTGTTGTGATAGTTAAGACGCTTATTTAACATCTTAAGTTATGTTGAGTCAATGCTTAACCTGAGCAGAACCCCTGACAGTACTACTTATGCTTATGACGTGACATGCTCGGGGGATAATTTCAACGTGACCAATACTGTCACTCGAAATACCCAAAACAACGCTAAGGGTGGTTCACAACTAAACCCCTACATGCATACCCAATACATGGTATCAAAATCATGTTTTACCAATTATAATTTCAACATTAATAACATGATTCTAACTTAATATATATTTTCATGGCATGAGATTTATGCATAGTTGTACCAACTACCCAAACCCATGGCTAAGACCATTCCAAACCTTTGGTGGTTGATTCGGCTAAATCTATGCATATATCATGTCAATAATCACTAATTTAAGCATGAATAACCTTCTAATCATGAAAAATAAAGAAAAACAAGCTTGGGTCATCATGGATTTCAACAAACTTGAAAAAACCATGATAAAATATAAAACAAGAGCTAGAGTATAGAATAAAAAACTTACTTGACTCACTTGATGCTTGGAAATGCATGAGGTTCATCCAAATCATGGCTTGATTTAAAGAAAATTGAGAGTTTTGGGCGTGGGTAATGAACGCGAGAAAGAGAGGAAGAAAAATGAAGAAAATATTTAAATAAGCTCGTTTATAGTAGGCCGAAAGTATCTAAAAATGAAACATCACATGCATGAACTATATGACCATGATAGACATGCTAAGCATATGAGATGCTATAAAATTTCTACCCCATATCACTCTCAGATAAATGGTCAAGTTGAACTAGCAAATTGGGAAATCAAATAAATTTTGAAAAAAATTATCGCGTCCCAGTAACCCGAGATGTGATCAGCAGGAGACAGCGAACCATCTCCCTGAGCCTCATGACATGACGTGGACTACCTAGCTATCCATGACTTATACATGCTCAACCTGACATGAAGAACATACTTGCTTAAACTTACCCTAACATACTTGATGATTATTCATAAATTACATGATGTCATCTATTACATACTTCACTAGACTAAAAACCAAAATATATATGATCTAGATACCTAACACATGCATGACATAACCCAGATCACCTACTTATTACTTGGTTGTGATGAACTTAATGTAAATTGTTATGTATCTTATACTTGTCTTAGCCTAATATGCGACATTACACATGGACTGCTCAACATATAATAAGCCTAACTTGAAGTTACGTACGCATGTATACCATCATTTAACATATTTGAAATGATCATGCTATCATCGTACATCTACACACGTGGATATCTCAAAATCAACATACTGTCACTCGAAATACCCATATTGATTGACATAAATAATACTTGAACCCTATAATTTATATTATTGTCTATCTAATTTATGTACTATTCTCGTTTATGTGGGAGTATTTATTGGGCGGCAATTCGGGTAAACACAGCGGAACGTGGAAAATCAGAATTTTCCGATTTCAATAATTTTTCTTGGGTAATTAATTACTCAATACTTAAAAACTGAAATTTTTACCCAAAAATCAGATTTTTCATTAATTGTCGTTTAGCCCCTAAACTTTGTATTTTAATCATTTTAGTCCTAAATTATCAAATACAATTCCAATTGATTCCAAATCAATCCCAAAATGATATATACATGGAAATACAATTTGCAACTCAAAGAAACTGATTTTCCAGAAATTTCCGAGAGGTCCCTATATTTTCAAGAATTTGCAATTTGGTCATTTTTGTTCAAAACATGTCAAGATCAAATCCAAAAATTCCCAAATTTAATATACATCATATATACATCAAATTACATCACATTTGAAAAGCCCCAAATTTGGTGAGGGTTATGAACCCTAATATTACAATTTCAATAATTTGACAAATTAACACCAAATTAATTAAATTCAATACTTTAATTCAATTTCCTCCTGGGGTTTTGGGCGAAGGGCGCAGCGGAAGCGCGGTTCGGGCGAAATCATAATTTAAAACTTTTTCAAATTACCGAATAAAATATTCAATATCCAATATGAATAATTTATTCATATTTCACCTAAACCTATTTATTCGATATCAAATAGCGACATAAATATATATGAAATGTCGTGAAACTTTTACGAAAAATATTTTTCCGCAAAATGACGCAAAATACGTTTTTGACCGAACCGACCACCCAACACTCATGGTGATTGCCCATGTCAGCCCCAATAGTGTTAGGGCAGTTCATGGACTGCCCGAATAGTGACAAATTCACTATTTGGACAGCCGTCACCCGATTGGCTCAAAGTCACCCGGTGACGCCGTTTTTGGCCATTTTCGCTTATTTCAACTCCGAAACACTTTCTGGCAATTGTTCCAACTCCCAAAACACATCCAATACATTCATAAGACATGAAATTCATCACAGAATTTCCAATTTACATAGATCTAATCCATAAGCCGAAATTGCCTAATTTCATGTTTTAAATCCAATTTTTCAACATTAATCAAATTAATCTCAACACCAATTCAAGTCACCGCATATGAATCACCCAAGAACAATTATAGGTATTACAAGAGTGGTCATAACACTCTAGAATGGCAATAAATCATCAAATGATAAAATTGGACACTAATTACACTAATTCCATCCAAAATACTTCACACATGCTTCATTAGCTTCAATTTATCATCCACAATCAAAAGCCCCAAATTTTCAGATTTAAAGGAACCCTAGAACTATTCTAATAATTCAAGAAAAACATGAAACTAATTTCTAAGCTTGGGTTATAGAAGATTACCTTTTAATCTCTTGAGTTCCAAGTTTTTTTCTTGAAATTTTCCTTTATTTCTTCATGGATTCATCAAACATATTTGATACCCATTTTTTTCTTTGGTCTCTCGGCAATGGAGTTGTTAAAATGAAGAAGAAACATTTTCCTTTTTTGAAGAAGCAAAACCGACTTTTAGGGGGCATAAATATCATTTTGACAATTTAATCTAATTAAATTAATATTAAGCTTTTTAGTGGCCAATCAAATTGACACACATTTAGCTTAATAAATTCATGCCATGTGTTCAATAATAATTTGATAAATTTCATAAGATTTATGAAAAATATTTATTAATTAATCATTTAAATATTTAATAATTAAATATTCAAATAATCAATTAATATAATTATTATTATATATGTATTTTTATTTACAATAAATAACAAATACATATATTTATGGCATGTATCAAAATCTCATTTGATGAATAATTAATGTGTGTATAATCGTATTATGTATCAAATACAAATACACAATAATTACGATTGGACAAAATCCCCTAATGCATGTATTATCGTTTAACTGATTAAACGATTCGAATTAACTTACTTAATCCGTTGAAGTATTATGAACAATCTGTATTATTCATATCGTGTTACCCAAGTGTTCAACGAGTACACTTCATATTATAGGACTCTCTAAGTTTAGGTTTATCCATCACGAAATCCAATTTCGTGTCCATAATTCACCCACTCATGAATTATGTCGACCACAGATAATCTCGCTAAACTATGCAAGTCGAGGTCATTACATACGTATAATCCCTCTGTCACAGGTTATCCGTATTATACCTAGGATATAGATGAAAACATCGAATCCGTTCGGTATAATACAGTCGACTTTTAATTTACGATCTCAAAATAACACTCGGAACTAATTTCCGAAGTTATACCACGGCCATGGATTTACTAGATCGTAAACACGTGAGGATGCCTATGCCCTGTACACAGGACTGACAGATCTTATCTTGATACGCACTGGATATCATGAGCATCGGTCCACACCCAACGAACATGCGAAGGTCTGATCATGAATAGATCATTGATGTGACTGCCATCAAATAGTGGAGGATAACTCATATATCCTATTGTGGTATCTCAAGTCGAATGACCACTATGCTCGCTCAACTCGAGAAGATTCCTATTGACGTTGGTGTACCATCTATTAGGAAATCTTCAGTGAGTCGTTCAGTGTCTTATCAAATAAACACCTACATGTCTATACGAGTCTCCCGAGACTCATGGTTCATTGGGATAAACCATCGGACCAAGTCACGATATACGACATGTACTGGTCTCAGCGGATTTTACTAACCGACCCGTGTTAGTAAATCTTGACCAGAAACTTTATTTAAGGATATACATCTTATAGTGCACTTCCCAATGTCAATTACAAACTACGTTGTAACTGCGCACTACATTGTAAATCCTAGGGTCTTTGTCTTATATACTCGTATCACTAAACCATATTTAGTTTTGATCTAATCATAATCAGATATTTAATCGTAATTATATCGAATAAGTGTATAAAAGATATTGGTGCTACCATTAAATTAGTAATATTATGGAAAATAGAATTGCTCGTATTTATGAATTGGACATAAATACGATCCGGATTGGCACTCTGAGCACCAACCCTATCATTTCCATCACACCAAACAAGTCTCACCATTATGAAATAACACAAGAACAATTATAGGTCATTTATGAGTGGCTAAACAACTTTAAAATGGAAACTCACCATCAAATGACAAAAAGAATGCTTAAGAAACAATTTTAAGCAATCTTAATTAATATACATGCTTCCATCTTTAAATCAAGTTCCCAATCATCAAAATACATCCACAAGAAAGTAGAGGAAAAACTAAGCTACACATATTAAAGCCTAGGATCTTAGAAATAATTTTCATAAAGAAGAAAGTAAGAAAAAACTTACAAATTTCCTTAGATTTCAAGCTTTTTTTTTCTTTCTTCTCTCTTTCTCTCTTTGTGTTTGATTTTTGGGGCTCTTAGATTATGAAACAAAAAAGAAAAGGATGGCTTATATATATTTTTTTAAAATTACAGTGAAAAAGGAAAAAAATAATAGCCTTTAGTTTTCTATTTTTGTTTCAATAATTGGAAAATGATTTAATGAATATTTATGGTAATAAATCATCAAATAATTTGATGTTTATCACGAATAAACCAATTAAATCTTGTCATTTAAAACCAATCAAAATTGGCCAAAAAATCCGATCAAAAATAGTCACTTAGCTTACTTTATTAAAGTAAACTAGATATTAATTATTTAATTAATTTAATTATTCAACATTTGAAATCAAATAATTAAATACAAATATCTCAAATATATGTATTATATTTACATTAAATAATCAAAATACATATACTAATAATAAATGTCAAATATCATAATTCGACATTTAATAAATGGCCGAAAGATCTCAAACACATGTATTTTCGTTTAACCGTTAAACGACTTATAAATAATCAATATTATTTATAAAAGTTGCCCCAGTGCCCTAAGAGTATATCTCATTAGTGAGACTCTCTAGGTTCAGACATATCCGTCACGAAATCCAATTTCGTGTCCATAATCTACCCACCCGTAAATTATGACGAACACGGATAAAATCTCTGAACCATACAGGTCGAGGTCACTGCATACGTATAATTCTTCGGTCACATGTATCTGAATTATCCCAGAGATATAGATATAAACGTCAAATATCTATAGGTATAATCCCGTCGACGATTCTATTAGCAATCTCTTAAATAACACTTAGAACTGATTTATACAGTGTATAATGGGCCCATAGATTTAACAGATTTCTAATTTCATAATGGATACCTATGTTCTGTACACAGAACTGACGGATCATATCTTGATACGCTCAAGATATCCTGGGGATCAATCCACACCCAACGAACATGAAGAGGTCTGATATAAATAGATAGGTGACGTGACTGCCATCAAAGTGTGGAGGATACATCATATATCTATAGTGGTATCTCAAGTTGAAGGATCACTATGCTCACTCAACCCGAGAAGATTCCTATTGACATTGGTGTACCATATATTAAGAATCTTTAGTGAGTCGTTCAGTGTTTATCTTATATAAACACCTATGTGTCTATACGAGTCTCCCGAGACTCATGGTTTATTGAGAAACTATCGGAATCTAATATTCTAATATACGACATATACCGGTCTCAACGGGTTTACAACTGACCAAGTAATTGTAAACCTTGACCAGGAATAGTTAAAAATGATACTGTTATGATACTGCTCAATGTCAGTTGCTACACTTTTGCAACTGTATCATAACCAATCATTCTATGGTCATTTACGTCTTTACCATATAATAAAAGAATTTATATTATAGAAACTATTTATTTTATTCACTAATAAAATATATACAAAAGTATTTACAGGGAAATACATAAGAAATTGGCGCTCATAGCACCAAACCTAACAAAATCTCCCACTTGCTCTAGTGTCAATATCGATTGTATCTAATACCGATCGACTCCACATGCTTATCAAATAACTTCAGAGGTATGACCTTCGTGAGCGGGTCTGCTACATTATCTTCACTGGGAACTTTGCACACGATAATGTCAACTCACAACACAATCTCTCGAATAATGTGGTACTTTCATTCCACATGCTTCGATTTCTGATACGCCATCGGTTCCTTTGCTTGCGCAATGGCACCAGTATTATCACAGTATAACAGAATCAGATTCTCGATACTCGAGGCAACTCCCAATTCTGTGATAAACTTCTTAAGCCAAACAACTTCTTTTGCAGCTTCAGAAGCAGCAATATATTCTGCCTCTGTGATGGAATCAGTTGTAGACCCCTGTTAGGAACTTTTACAACAAACTGAACCTCCGTTAAGGGTAAATACAAATCCTGATGTAGACTTTCTATCATCGGGATCCGGTTGGAAATCAGAATCCGTATACCCATTAACCTGCAGTTTATTTCCTCCATATATGATAAACTTATCCTTAGTACATTTAAGATACTTCAGGATATGTTTAACAACCATCCAATGGTCATTTCATGGATTGGACTGATATCTACTGGTTACACTAACCGCTAAGCTAATATCAGGCCTCGTACATAACATGGAATACATAATGCTACCCAAACATGAAGCATAAGGCTGATTAGGCATTCTAATCTTCTCATCTTCTGTTTGTGGATACATTTTCTTCGAAAGATTAATGCCATGTCTGAACGATATATTTGATGTCTTACAGTTAGTAAAATTGTACCATTCTAAGATCTTATCTATGTATGTTGATTGAGATAACCCAATAAGCTTCATTTCTCTATCCATATAGAGCTTTATACCCAAGATATAAGAAGCTTCACCCAGGTCTTTCATGGAGAAATTCTTACAGAGGTAAGCTTTGACGCATTGCATCATTCCTATATCATTCCCAATGATTATGATGCCATCAACATCGAGAACCAAAAATATTATCATACTCCCACTGGCCTTCAGGTACACACATGATTCTTCCGTATTCTTGAGAAAACCAGACAATCTAATAATCTCGTCGAACCGAAGATTCCAACTTCGTGAAGCTTGTTTAAGTCCATAAATAGACTTCTTACGCTTACAAACCATGCCTGAGGTTTCATTGGATACAAAACCCTCCGGCTGTTCTATATAGATTTCTTCGTCAAGAAACCCATTTAAAAAAGTCATTTTGACATCCATTTTCCAAATCTCATAATTATGATAAGCAACAATAGACAATAAAATCCTTATAGACTTTAGCATCGCAATTGGCGAAAAAGTTTCATCGTAGTCGACACCAGGTCACTGCGTGTAACCTTTAGCTACCAGTCTGGCCTTAAAGGTTTCAATCTTTTCGTCAGGCCCTCGTTTCCTCTTGTAAACCCATTTACTACTGATAAGAACAATTCCCTCAGGAAGCGGAATCAAGTCCCAAACTTGATTCTGATGCATAGAGTCTAACTTTGATTTCATAGCCTCGTGCCACTTCGCGGAGTCGATGTCCAATATCGCTTCTTTATAGGTGTAAGGGCCAGTCTCTTCAATTAAAAGAACATCTAGACTTTTTTCTTGTATTAAATACAAGCATTCAAGAGGTATAGACACTCTTTGGGACCTACGAAGTATGTGTGTTGAAGGTTCTTCATCTATTTGAACTTCAGGTTCCTCCAATGGTTCATTGGTTCCAGGTTGTACTTCATCAAATTCAACATGTCTATGATTACCTCCTTCAGACAAAAATTCTACCTCTAGAAATTTTACAAAGCAAGCTACGAACACATTTCGATGCTCGGTATCATAAAACAGATATCCTTTCGTATTTTAAGGATATCCAACAAACCTAAACTTTTGCCCTCGAGGCGAAAGCTTATCTTGCTGAGCCATCCTGACATAGGCAGGACAGCCCCAAATCTTAACATAATTAAGATTCAGTTTCCTACTAGTCCACATCTCATATGGAGTTGTAGGAACATCCGTGGAAGGAATCTTATTCAAAAGTTGAGCAGCAGTTAAAAAAGCATAACCCCATAAATAATAGGACAAATCTGTAAACTCAACATCGATCGAATCATATCCAATAAAATCCGATTTCTCATTTCGGACACTCCACTGTGCTGTGGAATACCCGAATTAGTATATTTCTATGGGCCAAATTTGGGCCAAGGGCATTTTTGACTTTTCGCTTCAGGCCCTACACCAGGGGCAGCCCAATCCCTCCAAACAGTACCCACAATAGACTTCGGCCAAGGACCCAATTACCTTCTCAGGCCCACGCACAAAGAGAGGCCTACCAAGAAAACCTTTGACTGATCAATTACCCAAATCCAAAACGCATAAAATCAAAGCTTGTAACTCCCCTACGTAGTTAGTCGTTTCAGACACCCAACTGACAAACAATTAATGGAGGAATTAAGGATGATCTCGAAGGAGTCTATAAAAGGGAGAAATGATTCATTATTCAAGGTATGTATTTTTTGAGCTCTCACACTTGAAACTCTTAAAACCTCTTACCCTCTAAACACTAGATACCGCCCTCAAGGCAATCAACTAAAGTCAAGGTAACGCAAAGCCTTGCACTTCCATATTTACAGCTCGTCTTCACCTCTGACTTGAGTGTCGGAGAGCTTACGGCTTCCACCACACTGGTGGGCAGTATTCCCCGCTCATGCTACCCTTTGTTTTGCAGGTTGGCTAGCGCCCCCATACTTCAGATTCTCGATTGTGGACCTCGGGCGAAAATCATCATCCATAATTTGGTGCCCACCATGGGGCCTTAACAATTCATAGCAGCCAGAGATCACTCAAACTACGGTCACTAAAAAGCATAATTACTTATGGCTTCTAGCAATGAACAGACATCATACCCTGTGGCAACACAATTAGCCATGCTCCAAGAACGGTTACAAACTTTAGAAGATGAGAACCTGACCATGCGAAACTCCAACGCAAACCTAAAAAAGCAGCTGAAGCAAATATCTTCAACCTCTCAACATCGCGACACTCCGGATCAACCTGACAACCCATCGATCCCACCCGTATTCCACGAAGTGGCAGGTGAAAACCCACTAAGTGACCATGGCCCAATGAATCCGCCAATTTCTTCAGTCGACCAAACACAACAAGTTACATCCACTATAAGAAGGGAAATGATGGAGTTCAAGGAGGCAGTTATGTCCAGACTACCAGGAGTGAGACTACCAATTAGAAAGAGCAGAGCATGAACAATTTCAGACACTCCATTCTTGGAGGCCATCACATATGTCGAGCTGCCACGAAAGTTTAGCCGGTCGGATATGAAGCTATATGATGGATCCACAGACCCAGACGACCATGTTATACACTACAAATATAAGATGATGTCAACTGGCTTGGCACCAAACCAATGGGAAGCTGGAATGTGCAGAGGATTTGGAGAAACGTTGGCAGGCCCAGCCCTCACCTGGTTCATCAACTCACCATACAGATCCATGGAGTCGTACTAACAACTAGCAGACAAGTTTGTGCAATATTTTTCAAGTTCTCGTAAGCTTGAGAAGACCACTGATTTTCTCAACGCCATCCAATAAAGGAGAGGAGAATCATTACGGAGCTACGTGGCCCGCTTCAACAAAGAGAGGATAAGTATTCCAGATCTCCATCAACCTATGGCAGTAGAAGCTTTTAGAAATGGACTACTCTATAAAAGTGGACTCTACAAAAAAAACTCACCAAATTTCGATGCTACACAATGAACCAAGCCATGGCATGCGTCCAAATTGAAATCAGGTGGGAAGAAGACAATATGAATAAAAGAAATGAAAGTACCTCCGGCTCGCAGAGTGATAGAATGCATAGTGTTCCCAAACAACACAACACAATCCCTCTTCATCCTTCAGAGCGGAGGATCCAACAAAGAAGAGAGCGTAGACCTTTCCACAAAGATTTCGATAAGAGATAACGCCAGCAAGCAGATCCAGGCTCTCGGACTACAACTTTACTATTTCCCTAGGAGATTTGGTTTTGGTCCTTAAAAAAATGGGAAATTAGGTAAAATAGCCCCCTCACGCTCCAGGGAAAGCTCTACAAAGAAGGACACCAGTAAGTGGTGTGAGTTCCATCAAGATTACGGCCAAACTACAGCTGAATGTGTGGCATTAAGATTGGAAGTCCTGGAATTGTTGAATAAAGGATTTGTGAGAGACTTACTCACGGAGAAATGAAAAGCTACGTCGGTCCGAAGAGATGAAAGGGATGGCCAATGAGAGGCCTCAATTCCACCTCCACCAATTAACAACACAGTTAATTTTATTTCAGGAGGATCAGAAGTTAGTGGTGTATCATATTCAGCAGCCAAACGACATTCTAGGGCTGCTGCGATCAGCATTCCCCATTCTACGATGTCTATTGAGAGGATGTTTACCAACCTGACTATGGAATTCCCAGACGATAGAAACTCTTGTAATATGAATCCACACCATGATGCTCTGGTGATCTCATTGTAAGTGGTGAATTTTATGATCATACAAGTTTTAGTCGACACGGGATCTTCAGCCAATATCATTTTTGCCACAGCCCTTGCAGACATGAGAGCCAAGCTGGAGAAGATAAACAGACGGTCGACAATGTTGATTGGATTTAGTGGAGAATAAAAATTCACCATGGGAGAGGTGTCTCTCCCAGTATACGCCACAAGAGTCAACAAGATGACGACATTCTTGGTCCTATACAGTTATTCAGCATACAATCTTAATATGGGCAGGCCTTGGATACATGAAATGAGGGCAGTATCATCCACTTATCACCAAGTTTTAAAGTTCCCTACCAAGTGGGGGATTCAAGAGATAAAATGATACAGAGCCGCTTCCAGAAGCTGCTACCAAACAACCTTGAAGGCGAAAACCCAGTCTGCATAGCAATTACAGAGTGGGTCTTGAAGCATGGAGCCGGCACTACCAAATCTTGAAGAGCTTGACGAGATCCAAATTCACCCTCAACATGCAGATCATAAGGCACATATTGGAGCTAATTTAGACCCCAAAAGATGAGCCGACTTGATTAACTTCTTAAAAAAGCGACACGACAGCTTCGCATGGTCACTCAAAGACATGACAGGGATCGACCCCGAGCTAATTACTCACGAACTCCATGTAGATCCAGACTACCCTCCTGTCAGACAGAGGAGAAAAAAGTTCACACCAGAAAGAAATCGAATCATCGATGAAGAAATTAAAAAATTATTACAGAATAATGCTATCAGGGAAGTTCAGTTTCCAGAGTGGCTCGCCAACGTGGTGGTAGTCCGAAAGAAAAATAGAAAGTGGCGAGTTTGCATCAACTTCACGAATTTGAACAAAGATTGTCCAAAGGATTCATTCCCTCTACCACACATAGATTCAATGGTTGATGCTACAGCTGGGCATGATCTATTAAGTTTCATGGATGCTTATTCTGGCTACAATCAAATTCTCATGCATCCAGACGACCAAGAGAAGACTGCCTTTGTCACCAACCGAGGTATATATTGTTATAAGGTTATGCCATTAGGCCTCAAAAATACTGGAGCCACATATCAATGTCTGGTCAACAAGATGTTCTCGAAGCAAATTGGAAAAACTATGGAGGTGTACATAGACGATATGCTGGTAAAATCTTCAAAATCTGAGCAACATCTAGGGCACTTTGAGAAAGCCTTTAACATAATGGACAAGTATGGGATGAAGTTGAACCTCACTAAGTGCACATTCGGTGTCGCCTCAGGGAAATTCTTAGGATACGTTGTCACTCAACGCGAAATTGAAGCGAAACCAGATCAAATCTATCCTTGATATCCCCTCACCTTTCAGCCCAAAAGATGTCATGCGACTAGTAGAGAGGATTGCTGCACTTAATTGGTTTATCTCCAAGTCAACGAACAAAAGCTTTTTGTTCTTCTCAGCCATAAAGAAAGCAAATAACTTCGAGTGGACCCCAGCCTGCGAGGAAGCTTTGAAAGAACTCAAATGATATCTAACCTCCCCACATCTGCTGTCAAACTCACTCGACAATGAGATGTTTTTTATCTACTTGGGAGTTTCAGAACAAGCAGTCAGATAGTCCTGATCAGAGAAGAAGATGGGACACAATTCCCAGTCTACTATGTGAGTAAAACACTGCCGGGTGTGGAGTCACGCTACCCCATAATGGAGAAATTGATGTTGGCCTTGATAATAGCTGCAAGGAAACTTCGACCCTATTTTCAGGGACACCCAATCACGGTTTATACCACATATCTTATGAGAAGCATACTCCATAAGCCAGAGTTGTCTGGGAGGTTGACAAAATGGGCGGTTGAACTTAGGGAACATGACATCATTTACCTGCCCAAGACTGCTATCAAGTCTCAAGCCTTAGCGGATTTTTTAGTTGACTTCAGCCTCAGCCTACTAGCTGCAACTGGACCAGAAGTTCATTCTATCCATTCGACAATTCCCTGGAGACTTGCAGTCGACGGATCCAGTAATAAAAAGGGTTGTGGTCTGGGAATAGTGATCATTACACCAGAAGGTGATATACTACAACAAACAATCAAGTGTGGTTTCAAAGTCACCAACAACGAGGCAGAATATGAAGCGTTGATAGCAGGATTGGCCTTGGCCAATGGACTTGGGGCTAAAAAGATTGAAGTAAAGTCTGACTCATAACTGATTGTCAACCAGCTCCAAGGTTCATATCACGCACGAGATCCCCAAATGGAATTCTATTTACATAAGATAAAAGATATTCAGTCGACATTTGAAGAAATCACAATAACCCAAGTCCCAAGAAGTGAAAACTCTCAAGCGGATGCATTGGCCGCCCTTGGATCAACGATGCAAGGAGACCAACCGCAATCTATTCCGATAGTATACTTGAATTGGCCAGCTATTTGGAAAGAAGAAAAAGAGGTCGCTTCAATTACTTTAGACAACTCATGGATGACACCACTAGTCAAATATCTGCAAGAAGGCGTACTTCAAGAAGACAAAGTTCAGTCCAGGAAAATCCAGAGGCAAGCTCAAAGGTTTACAATATACGACGGCCAATTACTAAAAAGGTCATTTTCCGGACCCTACCTGAAGTGCCTCACTCATGAAGAGGCGCATCATGTGTTGGCAGAGCTACATGAGGGAGAATATGGGAATCATTCTGGAGGAATGAGCTTGGCACTACGAGCCCATTCGACAGGTTACTATTGGCCTACCATGAGGACCGAATCTGCAGACTTCACAAGAAAATGTGAAAAAAGTCAAAGGTTTGCACCGGTCTCACACCTCCCACCAGAGAGACTCAATCCTATCTTATCCCTTTGGTCGTTCATGAAATGGGGGATGAACATCGTCATGAAACTTCCAACCGCCCCAAGACAGTGAGTCTACATGCTTGCACTTACGGATTATTACTCGAAGTGGATCGAAGTAGAACCATTTGCCAGGGTACGCGACAAAGAGGTACAGGCATCCATCTGGAAGAATATCATATGTCGATTCGGCATACCGAGAGAAATTATGACTCATAATGGTTCGCAATTCATCATCCATCATTTCCAAGATTTCTGCAGAAATTGGGGGTATAAAATTGAGCTTTTCAACCCCACGCTTCCCTCAAGCTAATGGTCAGGCCGTGTCATCTAAAAAAAATCATAAACACTTTGAAGAAAAGATTGGGCAGATGAACTCACTGGAGTCATGTGGTCTTACAGAACAACGGTTCGGTCGTCCACTGGAGAAACTCCATTCCCTCTGGTGTTTGGTACAGAAACAATAATACCGACAGAAGAATGTATCCCATCCTCACGCTACCAATGGCCCAATGAGGATTCGAATCGACAATTTATGAATTATAGTCTAGATATAATTGATGAATTTAGGGACCAGACATCCATTCGACTAGCAACCCATTGGCAGAGGATGGCCAGATACTTCAACAAAAGTGTTAGGAGCAGAACCTTCAAAGAAGGAGATTGGGTCCTACGTAAAGTTTTCCAGAACACCAAGGAGGTTGGTGTTGGCGACTTGGTCGCGTAATTGGATTTTGATGACGTCAACGCAATTGACGACTTCGACGTGCAAACACGAAGCAATACAAAAAGTGTCGAAGCATAAGGAGTGAAGAGCGAGAATGTGAAGACTAGCGGCAAATCGAAGATAATGATTAAGAGCTAAATTTTATTGTAAGTGAGTTTACTCAAGTGATCTAAAGCTCTTAGGAATCATACATTTTGCATCACTTGCATTTAAAATGGATTAGAATGCTTAAAGAATCATTTGCACTTTATTTGCACAAAAATGAATTTCTATGCACAAGTGCATCGGTAAATGATCTTCCAAAAACTATCAAACGAAGTTGAATTAAACTTTAAATAATATACCGTTAGATAGATATGTGTCTCTAGTTTGCTACGGTTCAAACGGAACATAATTCCGATGCATAGAACTTTTTCTAGAGCCTTTTTAGTACAACATGTTCAGATGTGCGTTTTCTGCATACACGTCACATTAGAAAAATTCCATAAAATTCATCTTAATGTTTTTGGAGCTGAATTTTTTACAGAAGCTAGATCTATGTGTCTAGTTTATGTATAAATTTACGGATCATGATTTGGAATTTTCTAGAGAAAGTTACGGCCAAAATACCAAGTGTCGTCAGTCTTGACTGATCATGCACATACTGAAACCAGGGAGCTCCATGCCGGTCCCCATGCCGGTTTCTCGCGGTCTCCATGCCGGTTTTAGCTGAGCAAATAATGCTCTCTGGAACCAGGGAGCTCCTCGCCGGTCTCCTCGCCGGTCTCCTCGCCGGTTTGCTCGCCGGTCCAACGGCTAGTTTTTTGAACGTTATGTTACCGTTGGAGCCCTAGACCGGTATGCCGGTCCCCTCGCCGGGTGTGTGCTCGCCGGTCTCGCTGTAAGTTGGGGAAAACTTTGCATTTTGTTATAAATAGAACCCCAACTCCTTTGCCTTAGATTAGAGATCTAGAAAACCTTCATATACATTCTCTAAGGCAAACAAAGAGTGATATACACCTTCATATTCATAAAACACTCATCCAAGCTCACACACCCATCTTCCATATCATTTAGTGAGCTTAGATCACTTGGGTTTGCTCTCACACAATCTTCTCTTATTTTGTGAGTGCCCAAGTGTGTTTTAATTCTTCTTTATCAAAAACACTTGTGATTTGTGAAATCCCATCGTTTGGGTAATTTGTAAAGGTTGTGAGTGCACCTACGTAGAAAACTCAATCTTGTAAAAGGTTGGAGTGCGCCTTGGCGGAAAACTCTTGGTTACGAGTGAACCACGGAAAACTCGATTCTAGTGGAAATCTTCAAGCGAGGCTTGGGGGAGTGGACGTAGGCACGTTTGGCCGAACCACTATAAATCGCGGTGTGTCGTATTTCTCTTTCCCTTAACTTTTACTTATTTGCAAGTTTGATTACATTTATAATATTGATTAGAAACTTGCATATAGGCTATTAATTGGAATAGAGAAAATTGCCTAAAACTCCCACTTGGTAATAAGAGCTAAAATCGGCAAAGATTTTATAATTCCGTATTTGTAGCGATAACCCAATTCACCCCCCTCTTGGGTATAGAGTTTCTTTGTCGCTATTGCTTGTAGGTACTTTCAGTTGGTATCAGAGCGAGGTATTCTCAAGAAAGACTTGACCGTCCGAGAATAGATCATGGCATCTACAAGCAACTCGTCAAATCTTGCCGAGGGTTTTTCAACGACTAGACCTCCGTTTTACACCGGAACGGACTACAATTATTGGAAGATGAGAATGCTAAATTATCTCCTAGCCAATGATTCGCAATCCTATTTGATTATCACACGGGGTGCAAATATGCCAACAAAGAAGGATAGCAACGGGGTTGATATTCCAAAGCCAAATTTGGAATGGGATAATGAGGATGTAAAATAGCCTCACAAAATGCTAGAGCACTCAACCAACTCCTATGTGCCATTGATCGGGATCAAGTAAACAAACTTCCGGAGTGTGGAAATGCTTATGATTTGTGGAAGTCTTTGGAAATGGTCAATGAGGGCACAAGCCAAGTGAAGGAATCGAAGATCAACCGGTTCATGTGCGAATTGGACAATTTCAAGATGGAATCCGGGGAAAGAAATCGATCACATGATTCAAGGTTTACAATCATCATCAACCATTTGGGAGCCTTGGGAAAAGTCATCGGGACATCGGATCAAGTGAAGAAAATTTTGAGATCTCTCCCGAAAGAGTTTAGAAGCTATACCTCCTCCATTAAAGAAGCAAACGACATAAACACATTAAAGATGGATGATTTGGTCGGCAAATTGCTTGAGTACGAAATGGAGATCAAAATGGACAAAAAGGAGGAAGATGAGAAAAGGACAAGAAAGTCCTTGGCCTTAAAAGCAAGAAAAAGAGGCGAGTCAAGCTCAAGTGAAGAAGATGATAGTGATGATGAATTGGCAAGCATCACCAATAAAGTAAAAGAGCTTCTCAAATCCGCAAACTCAAGGGAAATCAAAGGCTAAAGAAGAAAAATGGCCGCGGAAGAATAAGAAAATTGTGTGTTATGAATGCAACAAACCGGGTCACATAGCTACCGATTGCCCATTGAGGAAAATGAAAGGAAAATCAAAGAAAAAGGCAATGAAAGCAACTTCAACTTGGAGCGATAGCGATTCAAGCTCATCCGAGGAGGAAGAAGTTGAAGTCAAGATAAATCAATAGCATTCATTGGCTATCACGGATGAGGATATCCATTTTGAAATTGGAAGAAGAAGGCGAAGAAGAAGAAGAGGTACACATTCTGAACTACTTGATGCTTTTAATGGTTTAAAAGAATTGGTGTATGCTTAAAAAGAAATTAATTAAAATTAGTCAAAAATGAGCATGCTATACTTAAAATGAACATGCATGTTATATGGATAAAATTCATGTTTTAGATAATGAGATTATATGCTTAAAGGCTAAACATGAAAAAGAAATTGCATGCCTAAATGATGAAAATGCATGTTTAAAATTGAAAAAGCTAGAACTTGAAAATGTCATATCAAATATGCCATCTAGCTATAAGACATGCGATTGCGAATCTATATTGAATGAAAATGTCTTATTAAATACTAAGATTGTAGATTTGCAAAACATACTTAGCAAATTCACATTGGGACATAAAAATTTTAATATGCTTATTGGATCCCAAAAATGTGCATTTAAAAGAGAAGGATTAGGATATAGGCCTTATATTAAAAGAAAATTTTTAAAGAACTATTTTGTTAAGGCATCCTATTCTCATGCTAAGAATGAAATAAATGAAAATGTCACATGCCATGCTTGTTGTAACAAAAAGGGACATAAAATTTTTGAATGCATGTATATGAATGTGAATAAGAATGCATGGATTCCTCAAGGAATCAAAACTAACCCCAATGGACCCAAGAAAGTTTGGGTACCAAAGTGTAATTGATAAATTTGTAGGGGGAGCTTTGGGAATGGATTTTTAAAGAGAATTGCAAAATTGATCCCAAAGGCTCAAGGAAATGAGGAATCGCAACGGTAAAGGTAAAATCCGTATTTACGGAAACATTGGTACCGTTTCCTCTAAATTATGTATGTATGCATATTTCAAATTGATATAAATGTTTTGAAGCATACGAAATGATTAGGCAAGTATTCAAACTTCTATTGGTATCAATTGTTCATTTGATATCCTTTAGTGCCTTAATCATATATTTAAACCCCTATTCTATTTCAATTGGTATCACATGAAATTTATTGAGTCAAATACAATATATGTGATCACTTGATTGAATATGCCTTGCCATATGAACTAATTGGTTGAAAATGAAATGCATGTAAATGGCATAGTCTTAGATGAACTTCATGAAATGTATGTATTAGAACATAATTGAATAATCATGAAAAGCATGGATTTTGATTGTTTAGTAATTGGTAAGATATTCATAAGAAGACAATCATTAAAATGCATTGAAGTCATTGGTCTTAATTGGTATCATGATATAAAATGACTCATT
The DNA here is from genome assembly GCA_019454045.1 of Zanthoxylum bungeanum. Lineage (NCBI taxonomy): Eukaryota > Viridiplantae > Streptophyta > Magnoliopsida > Sapindales > Rutaceae > Zanthoxylum > Zanthoxylum bungeanum. Next base: position 114,150 of record SKCR01031918.1, read on the forward strand.
TTGAAAGAATATTTAAAAGTGATATGATATTCAAATGAATTTATTGATTTATTTTTAATTTGTATCAAATTTGGGGAGAAATCATGATTAAGATGCTCTTAGATTGTAAATGGTATTCATGTGAATTTATCTTTTGAAAAATGCTCTTTTATGCATGAATTTTGATTTTCTTATGGCAAAAAGGGGGAAATGCCAAAATGTGCATATTTTTTATTTTGGTATCTTTTTATAGCACATATATAATTGGTATCTCATTTATTTAAATTTTACTTCTCCACTTTTTGATAATGTCAAAGGGGGAGAAATCATTAGAAATGAGATTAAAACTTGTTTAACCCTCACCCTTGGTTTAAGGGGGAGTAAATGTATGTATGTGTTGTCAAGTTGTTATAGAGCTATTTTGAAGACAATCACACATTGAGGGGGAGCTTATGTTGAGGGGGAGCAAAATGGTCAAATTTGGACTCAAAGAAGCTCACAAGTATCAACAAGTTTTAAGGGGTTGCCATCATCAAAAAGGGGGAGATTGTTGGCGACTTGGTCGCGTAATTGGATTTTGATGACGTCAACGCAATTGACGACTTCGACGTGCAAACACGAAGCAATACAAAAAGTGTCGAAGCATAAGGAGTGAAGAGCGAGAATGTGAAGACTAGCGGCAAATCGAAGATAATGATTAAGAGCTAAATTTTATTGTAAGTGAGTTTACTCAAGTGATCTAAAGCTCTTAGGAATCATACATTTTGCATCACTTGCATTTAAAATGGATTAGAATGCTTGAAGAATCATTTGCACTTTATTTGCACAAAAATGAATTTCTATGCACAAGTGCATCGGTAAATGATCTTCCAAAAACTATCAAACGGTTGAATTAAACTTTAAATAATATACCGTTAGATAGATATGTGTCTCTAGTTTGCTACGGTTCAAACGGAACATAATTCCGATGCATAGAACTTTTTCTAGAGCCTTTTTAGTACAACATGTTCAGATGTGCGTTTTCTGCATACACGTCACATTAGAAAAATTCCATAAAATTCATCTTAATGTTTTGGAGCTGAATTTTTTACAGAAGCTAGATCTATGTGTCTAGTTTATGTAAAATTTATGGATCATGATTTGGAATTTTCTAGAGAAAGTTACGGCCAAAATACCAAGTGTCGTCAGTCTTGACTGATCATGCACATACTGAAACTAGGGAGCTCCATGCCGGTCCCCATGCCGGTTTTCTCGCCGGTCTCCATGCCGGTTTTAGCTGAGCAAATAATGCTCTCTGGAACCAGGGAGCTCCTCGCCGGTCTCCTCGCCGGTCTCCTCGCCGGTTTGCTCGCCGGTCCAACGGCTAGTTTTTTGAACGTTATGTTACCGTTGGAGCCCTAGACCGGTATGCCGGTCCCCTCGCCGGTGTGCTCGCCGGTCTCGCTGTAAGTTGGGGAAAACTTTGCATTTTGTTATAAATAGAACCCCAACTCCTTTGCCTTAGATTAGAGATCTAGAAAACCTTCATATACATTCTCTAAGGCAAACAAAGAGTGATATACACCTTCATATTCATAAACACTCATCCAAGCTCACACACCCATCTTCCATATCATTTAGTGAGCTTAGATCACTTGGGTTTGCTCTCACACAATCTTCTTATTATTTGTGAGTGGTGCCAAGTGTGTTTTAATTCTTCTTTATCAAAAACACTTGTGATTTGTGAAATCCCATCGTTTGGGTAATTTGTAAAGGTTGTGAGTGCACCTACGAGAAAACTCAATCTTGTAAAAGGTTTGGAGTGCGCCTTGGCGGAAAACTCTTGGTTACGAGTGAACCACGGAAAACTCGATTCTAGTGGAAATCTTCAAGCGAGGCTTGGGGGAGTGGACGTAGGCACGTTTGGCCGAACCACTATAAATCGCGGTGTCGTATTTCTCTTTCCCTTAACTTTTACTTATTTGCAAGTTTGATTACATTTATAATATTGATTAGAAACTTGCATATAGGCTATTAATTGGAAAGAGAAAATTGCCTAAAACTCCCACTTGGTAATAAGAGCTTAAAATCGGCAAAGATTTTATAATTCCGCATTTGTAGCGATAACCCAATTCACCCCCCTCTTGGGTATAGAGTTTCTTTGTCGCTATTGCTTGTAGGTACTTTCAGTTGGAAAGGGTAAGTTGGGACCAAACTGAGAAGGTTCATACCTCATCACAAAGATCGTTAGGCAATGAGCCTACAAATTACAAACCGTGGAAGGAACACTCATCTACAACAGTTGGAATGCAATTTATCTTAAGTGATTCTACTGGTAATATGTGCATACTTAATTGTATTTCAAGTATGAAATAAATGATATATTGTTTGCAAAATTCATTCGATGTGAAAAATAAAATGCATTCAAAGACTGAGAATTTACTTTCCATTCCACAAACGGTAGTCTAGTACATAATATTAATAAAACAAAAAAAAACAAATAAGAACGCATTAGATTAACTATGTTATCAAACTTCTGGAGCCTCGATCGGTTGGTCTTCAGCAGTGTCGTGAGTACCAGCAGGAACATCTTCTTCTTGAACAGCAGGCTCGACACCCATCTGAACAATATCTTCTCATTCATTCGCATGACCTTCGGACAGTGCCATCTCAACTTCATGAACTGCTGCTTCTTTGCCCTCGTCCTTCTTTGATTCGACTTATTCTCTTTTTTCTTCTTCGCTACCTCCATTCGACGAAGAGAGTCCACCACCAGTCGAAGAGAGTCCACCACCAGCCTGTCATATTCTCGAATCCATTTCTTGGGCTTCCATGCAGTAGCTTTTCCTTCAAGATAATCCTTCATCAAACTGCTTATTTCCTTCATCATGGACTCGAATTCAATTCATTCAAGTTGCTCAAGCAGTTGCTCATTCTCTTTCTTTACATCATCAAAGCCATGCTTGTAGGCTTCAATTGTGGCTTCAGACATTTCTCTCTCCACCTTAAGAGTAGCCTTAGTTTCCTTCAACTTCTTCTCTAATCCCTTTCGATTCCTCTCAGAAGCATCCAACCTAGTCTTCAACTCAGATGCTTCATTCCTCACTACGACAAGGGATTTCTCCAGTTCCCTTATCCTCATTTGACTCGACTCGGCGTATTTCTGCATTTACAAGTTGCACTCCAGTGTCTGAAAAACCCAAAATTAGTTCTCATTCGACCAAAAATGAAAGAAATCTTAAAAGAATAAGTCTGAGTAAGTACATACTTGATAACTCAAGGTTGTTGTTTTCTTCATTACTTCAACTGGCCCTATCTCTGTTAGCCCATTTTGATCTTCTTCCAGTAGAAGCCCTTTTCACAAATTTGTTGAGGCTGGAAGGATCCGATATCGCAGTCAACCCATGCGGGATCCTTATTATAATATTTTCTGAATCCTCATCCACCTCAGGAACGACTTTCCTTTTCTTCCCAGCCACAGTCATCTCAGTCGACTGTCATTTAGTCACTGCGGCCTCATCCGATATAATTTCTTTTAATTTGGGAGCCTCAACCTTTTCAACTTCGGGTTTCTTCCATTTCGCTCTCTTGGCTCTCCTTCAGCTCTTCATCTCGTCAATTGAAGATACTTTAAAAGGCCCCGACATACTATCTTCTGCGCATAAGATTTCTTCAGGAGTTAGAGGCTTTAAAAATATCGACTCTCCATAAATTTCTTGACACGACTAATTATAATATATCTCGGCCAGTACGTGTTTACAAAGGGCCAAAAAGGTACCTTCTCGGTCGTGAATCTCCTTCCACAAAAGAGTCGCCCTCAATCTCTTCTCAACCAAGATGACTCTCCAGTCTCTGTCTTCAGCTGGTAAAGCCAGGATAGCTTTAGTATTGGAAACGGTTCGACTTGTTCTTTCAAACGATCTATTTCGTAGAGGACATGCAAAATAAGAAAAAGATATTAGTCTCATTACACTAGTGTATTCAGAGAGAGTGCACAGTGAAGATGTAATACTCACTCGACAAACTCCAATGTTATGGGATTCGACCAGCTCCAGCCGACCCAAATACACTCTCACCCCTCACAAAAAAAATAATCAGATTACCAGTTCCCCCTATCATTTGTTGGGAGCGCAGTAACTAAATGTTTCTTCTTCTGGCGAAGAAACAAAGTGTATCTTCCCTTTTCAGTCAGATGTTCCTTTAGGTAGTATGAGAATAACAAATCCTTCACTTCAAAGAACACTCATAATTCGAAAGCCAAGCACTCAATCGATAAAAAAATTCTCCAAGTATTAGGCATCAATTGAGAATGAGCTATCTGGAAATGATCCAAACCCTCCCAAACTAATATTGGTATGGGAAATCTAAACCCATCTGCAAAAGGTCGTTCGTAGAACCTAATCCACCCTGCGACTTTGTGGTCTATTCTTTCACTCGGCATGGGTAGTCTTAGTTTTAATGAGTTCAGAAATCTATACTTACACCTGATTTCCCTCAATGATCTCTCTATCACTCGACTGTCATGGTTTTTCGTTAACAAGTTTGTTGGTTCACTAGTGTTGGGGATCCCACTCGACTCTCCAATTGCTGGAAAAATGGTATAGCCTCAGTAGGAACCTCCTGAGATAACTCTACTACCGTTATTAATCATGTCTCGATTAGATCTTCATACGACCGATCACTAAATATTTCTTCCTATCTCGACTCACTAGAAGATGATTCAACAAATGTATCAATCTCAGCTCCTAAACTGCCTAAGGATTCTTCATTCGACATTCTCCAAACGACAAGCATACGAACATTAGATTTCTTAAAAATCTATTCCCTATAGATCACACTCTACTCCAATCCTTAAACACAATTTCAACAATAAATCTACGATTCTAAAGATCAAACAGCCTATATTGACTAAGAACGGCTTGAATCTACACTATGAATGTTCAAAGATATTGAAGAACAAGAGATGGGTTTTTGAAGAATACCTTGAAGAGCTTGAGACTTCTCTCTACTTGATGACTAAAGTGAGATTTTTCAAATGAGGCAAATGAGCACTCAAATATCTCTTTTAGATCATCTTTCTTGGCACCTCAAATTCCTTCCAAAAGCACCTCGAAACTTACGCTAGGGTTGCATTAAATGAGCGGAGAAAATCCTAGAAGCAATCAAGGCCCATCATGCAATTGGGGAATCTTTCATTGATGTCGAGTGAAAGAAACTATAATTCCTCATGTTAAGACTAAACATGACATTATATGAAGGCTTGGTATGAGGTATGATGCCATTCGACACTACCTCACGAGCAGACTTTCTACGAGGTATGATGTCATTGGACACGACATCGTACGAAGGCTTAGCAAAGTATAAGGAATCATGTGACATGATATCAAATAAAGACTTGGACTTCCCTCAGTCCAGACGACAATGTCATATGAATTAACTCATAAACCTTCATCTGGTTCAGTCGACTGGAGAAATCCCTCGTGGACTCATGTCGAGTCAAATGAAGACTTGGACTTCCCTCAGTCCAGACGACAATGTCGTATGAATTAACTCTTGAACCTTCATCTGGTTCAGTCGACCAGGGACATCCCTCGTGGACTCATGTCAAGTCAAATGAAGACTTGGACTTCCCTCAGTCCAAACGACAATGTCGTATGAATTAACTCTTGAATCTTCATCTGGTTCAGTCGACCGGGGACATCCCCCGTGGACTCATGTCGAGTCAAATGAAGACTTGGACTTCCCTCAGTCCAGATGACAATCTCGTATGAATTAACTCATGAACCTTCATCTGGTTTAGTCGACTGGGGACATCCCCCGTGGACTCATATCGAGTCAAATGAAGATCTGGACTTCCCTCAGTCTAGACGACAATGTCGTATGAATTAAATCTTGAACCTTCATCTGGTTTAGTCGACCGGGGACATCCCTCGTGGACTCATGTCGAGGCAAATGAAGACTTGGACTTCCCTCAATTCAGACGATAATGTCGTATAAATTAACTCATGAACCTTCATCTGGTTCAGTCGACCGGGGAAATCCCCTGTGGACTCATGTCGAGTCAAATGAAGATCTAGACTTCCCTCAGTCCAGACAACAATGTCATATGAACTAACTCATGAACCTTCATTTGGTTCATTCAATCGGGGACATCCCCTGTGGACTCATGTCGATTCAAATAAAGACTTGGACTTCACTCAGTCCAGACGACAATGTCATATGAATTAAGTCCTGAACCTTCATCTGGTTCAGTCGACCGGGGACATCCCCTGTGGACTCATGTCGAGTCAAATGAAGACTTGGACTCCCCTTAGTCCAGACGAAAATGTCGTGTGAATTAACTCATGAACCATCATCTGGTTCAGTCGACCGAGGACATCCCCCGTGGACTCATGTCGAGTCAAATGAAGACCTTGATGTCTATCATTCCAGATGATAATGTCGTATGAATTAACTTCTGAACCTTCATCAGGTTCAGTCAATAGGGGACATTCTCCAAAGACTCGTGTCGAGTCGAAAAAAAGACTTGGATTACTTAAACATCCAAACGATTCATGACGTATGAACCACTCATTAACCCAAACGATGAAGATTGTGCTTAGAGAGTTTTAAGAAGTTCTAAACACTAGATACCGCCCTCACGACAATCAACTAAAGTCAAGGTAACATCAAGCCTTGCACTTCCATATTTATAACTCGTTTTTGCCTCTGACTTGAGCTTCGAACAGCCTACGGCTTCCACCACACCAGTGAGCAGTACTCCCCGCCCATTCTACCCTTTATTTTGCAGGTTCGCTAGCGCCCCCATACTTCAGATTCTCGATTATGGACCTCGGGTGAAAACCAACATCCAAAATATTGAGCGAGAATCTCATTCTCCTTTAAATAATCGGTGAGCTCACCACTCATATATTCACCGCCTCGATCAGATCAAAGACATTTAATGTATTTAACAGTCTTTTTTTCTACTTCATTTCGAAATTCTTTGAACTTTTCAAAGGTTTCCGATTTCTATTTCATCAAATAAACATAACAATACCGTGACAGATCATCGGTAAAGTTAACGAAGTACGAAAAACCACTGTGGGCAGTGTGACTCATGGGACCACTGTAGACAGTTGCATTTTTGCATGAAAGCCCAATGATGAGCCTCGTATGGAGGCACTACCCGATAAGTTGCGGAAATCACGGGAAACGGACGTCGGAATGAGAGATTCAAAAATAAGTATGTCGTCAGATTTAATTCGCATGTTCACTGCATGTGTGTTCGTGCTGCGTTCGGAAACACGTTCGAACGGCAAACAGATTGCGGGCGTTCGCGTAGCGTCCGAATAAGCGTTCGAACGACCATCGGTATTTTTGTTTTACTGCTAGCCACACGCCCAAGCCCATCCAAAGCCAAGCCCACCAAATCCCATCCAAAAATAATTAAAACATTTAAAACACATGTCTAAATTAAATCACATACAATTAAATTAAAACAAATCAAATCAAATCAAATCAAAATAAATATCCTTCATAATCAAATTAAATCAAATCAAATCCCATTCCTAAACTAAATAAATCAAATCCAATCAAATCCAATCACCTCCCAAAATAAATATATCCCCACCAAAATTACACAATATCAGTTCCTTTAATAAACTAATTAATCACCTCTCTTATTGGCATGATTTCATTCCTTACCTAGAAACCCTAGCTCACCATTATAAAAAGAGACATAAACCAACCCTAATACCTCCTTAGACACTCTCTTCTTCTCTTTTTTCTCACTCAAACACACAGCTACACACACATAGAACACCCTATTCCCCATTAGACATTCACTCATCTCTTTAGCAATGACATTCACGTCCAACACAAAGAAATTCCTCCTCCATTGCCATGAAACAGCATTCCCAAAACAGCCCTCCATTGCCGCAAAAAATAGTCCACCAAACACCTTTGCACCACAGAAACCAACAGACCTCTAAAACCCCCTCCATCACTGAAAACACAGCCCTGAAACAGCCCTCCAAAACTGTAAAAAAACAGTCCCCAAATTCCCCCAAACAGCCGCATAAAACACACTCTAAAAAAACCCCTCAAACAACCGCATAAAACAGTCCACAAATACTCTTGCAATCATCAAAACCAATCCCTAAATAACGACCCGAAGCAGCAGTAAAAAAATCATCCAAAGCAGTGAAGAAAATGTCAAAAATAGTGAGGAAAGTGCGAATGAAACAGCGGAACGGCGAAGGAAAATAGTAGACCAGAAAACCTAAAAGGTTACGGAGCAGTAACCCTTCCGGCGATGATGTGACGCACTTTCGAGGAGCGATTTAAAAGGTAAGACCTGAGGGCACCTTTTATTACTTTTTATTTTGTAGTTTGGATGTGGCACGCTCGGGGTGTACGAGGTCCTATATCAAAGATGATCAAATTCTTGGTCATATCTTTCTTTAATATTCCTCTATCTATTCATCGCACATTCAATTCATATTATTAGTTCATTATCATTCCGCATGTTTCTTTCTTTGTTTATGTGTTGTTATATGCATTATCATACCTCATGTCCATTTTTATGATTGCATTGTGTTAACGCTTGAATGTTGCCTCTCGTGGTATATCGGATGGAAACCCAGATATAAATTCCGTAGCCGAATCTGAATGGACGGTAGTGCGGTCTGTACTTGGGATACAACTTCACGTACCGCTTGGGGAAACATTCCCGCATGTGTTTACTGCATTATGGATGCCACTTTCTGTTGGATAATTATGACCCATAGCGTCACTATTTTTACAGATCATGGTGTTGTTGTACAAATTAACTATATGACAAAGGAGATTGCACTCTTATCATTTGTGATTAGATCACCAAGATGTATAAATGATAGGAGGTCCCTATGATTTGATCCTGGATTGAAAATGATATGAGACAGTATCAGTCCATGAATGATAAATCATTAAATATCCCTAGTCAGAGTATTATCGAGATTGGACATCGATAAATGCGTAAAAGACTAGTATTACACTTGTGCGCGTTGTGAGGGCACAAACAGCATAGTTCTCATATATTTGGGTATAGGATACTCATGCAAGTGTAATAAGAGGTTGTGTTTTACTGATGGTACGGGAAACAGCTTCACTCTGGATAGACCCCATCGGAATTCCATTGGTAGTATGACTATGTGTCTATGGAAGTCCGAAATCAGGGTAGGTGTATTTGGTCTTAACCTAAGACTTGCACCGCTAATGCTTGCGACAATCAATATACTTTGGTTGTGGTCGTCCAGGGCTTTAACCGGTTCTGTGTACGCCTCTGCTGGGTATATTGAGAATCGTAGTGTGTTGGGTGTGATGTCGAGACGGAAGTGTCACTCCAGTCATATGGAGTTGATGATCGCGTAAGGATACAGAACTGGTTCTCTAAAAAGGTTGCAACCGTCGGGATAATATGACTTGGTCATGATTATCCGATATTAAAGAGACTAGTTGCTTGTAATCTGATATATGCTTCGTACGGGGCAGACACTGTACCAGCCCCAGGCCTTGCATGTGATCATCCGATACTGGATCGAAATACGCAATACTACGTATACTACGCCTGATATAGATCCTTATATTCCTGTAAGGATATTTCTGGAGAATTGGGTAGGCATGGCGCTTTGCTAGAAGCCAACATTGTATTGTAAATAGGTACAAACGTAGTACTAGGTACTTACGTGTTCGGATAGTCCGACAATCGTATTTACTGCCAACATATCCGGGGATCTCATGGGTCGCTTCCCGAAGATTCACTGATGACGTATGACTCGCACTTTATTAATCTGGGATTAATTACGGAGATATTTTATCTGGGATAAAATATCATTAAAGAGAGAAAATGATTAATTTGGAATTAATCGATTAATTAATATATTCGATATATTAAACGAAATTGGATTTCGACGTAGAATTAAAATTAGATTTTAATTCGGGCGAACGAGTTAATTTAGAATTAATACTTTAGCGACGTGAATAGTGATTTTGCTAAGCATAATTAATTAATTACGTCGCAACAGAAAATTCATTAATTTGGAATTAGCGAACCCGAGCCCGAGATTATTTGCGAGCGCATTCGCATTTCGAATTCGAGTTCGGCACGCAAGTCAAATCTAGCGTCAAATCATTAGTCACATCAAGCGTCAAATCACATGTCACTTTGAGTGATGTGACAATTTGTCTCTTGATTGATGTGAATAGTGATAGATGTTGATGAAGGTGGTTGTGTGCATTAATTGCCAAATTTTGGCTTCAAATCTTGTTGACTTTTGAAATCCATATACAATTTTTGGTCTTGGATTTTTGGGATAAGGTTTTGGAAACCAAAAACACACACAACTCTCTATTCCTTCTCTCTTTTCACACGCCCAAGAGGCTGTCTTTTTCTCTTCTGGTTTGCTCACTGCCGTGAGCTAGGGGAAGCCAAAGTGTGATGTTTTTGTGGCAAAAACATCAAGAGCTAGCACTCCGAGAGACATGCGAAGGTGATAGGGAAGTCCACCCATGAGCTTGGAATCAAATCACAAAGCTTGGAGGTTGATGAAGATGATTGGAGATGAAAATGGAGGAAGGACAGAAGCTCACTGTCGTGAGCTGTTGATGAGCAGAAAATCAATTTTTGTTGTCCATCACATCGCTCAACCGATCGATGTAAGTATTCCGCAACTTCCTCGTATGTGTTCACATGTATTTTATGCTTGATAATCGATCCTCGGGGCCGTATAAACTCCAACAATGGTATCAAAGCGAGGTTGAAAAGCATGAAATTTGATTAGGGCTTAAAATTTGGGTAAATTGTTTTTGAGCATGATTTAATGAAATTGGATGAATTAGTATGCTTAAATGTGTTTTAATTGAAGATTGATTGGATCAATTTGATGAAATTGTGTTTGGAACAAATTTCCCCAATTTTCTTAGCTTGGCCGAGAATGAGCATGCCCTAAATTGTCTTGGATTTTGATTTTTTGATCATTGGATGTGTTGGAAATCAATTGGGAATATTGATTTAATGTTGAATTGAATTTAATTGGATTGAATTTGATTTGGACATAAAATTTCCCATTGGCCGAGAGCAATATAGCATCTATATGGGTTTGATTTTTGTTAAATTGTGTTGGACATGATTTAATGATGATAAGCATGATTAATTAGGCTAATTTGATGTTTTGGAAATATTGATTTGGGTGATTAATAATGCTATACACTTTGGTAATTAAATTGGGAATTTGGAATTTGTAATTTAATTATATTGGGCCTAATTTTGGAAATTGGACTTTTAAAGTTGTAAATGGGCTTATTGGGCTTGGTTGTACTAAGTTGGGTTTAGGCTAAATTGGTTGGATCCAATTGGGCCCAAAACCGCTTCCATAAAGCCCAAATACGACTAATGGACCTTTAAAGTTTAATTAGGCCTAATGGGCCTAAATTGATTTCTGGGCTTATGGGGTAACTCCCGGATTGGACTTTGGTTATTGGATTCGACCCGAGTTGACCAAAAGTCCACGCCTTAAGAAATTTATTAAAAGCCAATTGGACTTTAATTAAATTAACGTTGGACGTTAATCGGGCTTTGAGACCCGTTGCGATTAAATTTGGAATTTAAGTCGTAAAGGTTCGTCAAATAAAGTGTAGTATTTAATTTGGAATTAAATAGTGGATTAGAATTAAAAACATATTAAATTGGATTTAATGTTGTAATTTAATTTAATTCGAGAATTCGTACTTTGAGTACTTATTCGCAAAACGAGTTTGACTCGAGCAAAATTAAATCGTTGTTTGAACATTGGATGGTCATTAATTATCAGATTAATTAATTTGATTAGATTGATTGATAGCATGCTTGTGTGAATACATGGTTGCGATGCATGAATAATGTATATCGGATGGATATTAGATGGGTGGGAAATTTTAGAAATTGTTGTAATAAATTTGGAATTTATTAATTGGACCTGCGTGTTCAGCCTTATTACCTCCTTACTCTTTGTATTCTCTTCTCACCTATTCCCCTCAATGTAAATGAGGTTTCTTTAGAAGTGTAGTGTAACGGGTAGAAGTAAATACTTGTTTTAGGGGGAGATAAGAAATGGAGAGATTTGATCTAGGATCAATATGTAAAGTATCCATCCGCATATCATTATTATTTTTTCATATGCGCTTTATTATGTGTTTAGAATGCATGTTTAAGGGTGTATGATGATGAGACCTTAACAAAGATAATAAATTGGTTGCCAATTTGCACTCGAAAAACCCTCACATCATATTAATCGTTTTTCCTTCCATTGAGTGATTCTTACTCAAGATCCGAGACTGGCATTGGCTTGTTGGCCAAAGTCAAGGCCTTTGTCCGTCGATGATGTGTTTGAATCACGAGAGCTTTGTTCCATATTGGTGTCTTGTCCAAGTTGTGGTTTGTTGGCCAAAGTCAAGACCACTTCTTGTCCATCGACATTGATTACGAAGCTTTCCATGGTCAATGTGTCGCGCTTAACTGGGATCACTAAGTTTGTTGTGCCAAAGCCAAGGCTTAGTTGATTCAGAGGAAAAAGGTTAGGTAATACATTGGATGTATTAGCATATATAAGATATATGTTTCGGACTTGGATGTCCCCCTACTGGATCTAGGAATTGGATTGGATCCAATTGATCTTAGAGATCTACCTAGTTAATTATCATACAATTTGTTGGCCAAAGTCAAGATTGTGTCATATTTAACGGGATCCTAGCCCGCTAGGAAACATGGTTTCCCGAGTACTCGACAGAGGGTTAGAGACTCGCCAAAAAATAGTGGGAGGTAAGAATTGAATTTGCAATATTCGTTTAATTACTTGCCATACGCGCTCAAACAAATATCATTCGTCAAATATATTAAATGTTAGTTGGACTAATATTTAAATCGTTGTTTTAATAAACAATTGGACTGTATTCAAACAAATTAAAAGTATAGTTGATTAATATAGTTGGACTATAATAATCATTATATTTAATAGTACCGAAATCGTTGATTAAATAGTTGGACTATTAGAATCAAGATATAAATTGAAAGATTGACATTTAAAACATAATCCTAGGGAAAATGTATTTAAATGGTTTAATTTTCAAAATTGGGAATAAAGTTTCAGGATAGTCCTGAAAACTAATAAGTTACTTTATTTGATAAAATAACATATTAGGCCTTAGTCCGGATTTAAGCAAATAGTAGAGCATGGTCTTTGGAAGATTCATGTAATGATAACTTAAGTGCTTAATCCATTAAACTTATCAAGTAGACTCCTTAATTTCTTAATCAGAACTAAGGATTAGATCCTTAAAGTATGATACTGAAATTGAAGGATCTTCAAAGATCTATTCTTAGATCTTAGAAATATATATTGCAATAAATAACTCTTGGAGAGTTAATGACTATTCTCAAGGAGATAAAGTCAAAATTTGCAATAAGGCAAGTAGCGCAAGGCGCACCTTACTTCGACATTCCAGAATGCCTAGGCTAGGCCGAACGCTTCTGAGTGTTGAAAAGGGTAAAGGCAAATCATTATAATCTTCTAGGAAGATAAAGGACATATCCCAAAATGTCTGCCTAATTGTGGCAAACGGGATCGCAGAAGCGTGACTGCCGTTTAAACAAAGCAGACATGAAGGAACTGAAGATGAGCAAGGCTCTGACTTCAAATATGTTTGTCATAAATATGTTCACTACTAGTATTGAAATTGGATTTTAGATACTTAGTGTGATACATAAATATATATTGTTGTTCAGAATCTGCTATGAGCAGGATACTGACTTCAGTTGAGATTTATCTGCGAATTGGAAACGGGATGAAAGTCGTTGTTTCAACCGTAGATACCTAAGTTTGGGGACTACCCTCTGGGTGTGTACTTAAATTTAGAAACTGTTATAATGTAGCTAGTTTGACTAGAAACATTATCTCTATATCAATGTTTAATCCGTTGCGGATTTACCTTTATATTCTAGAACACTAAAGTGTTTTATTTTATAAAAATGATATTGAGATATACACATTAGATGTGAATAACAGAATTTATATTTTGAATATAAATAAATCTCAAACATAAACATGACAAACAAATAGCTCAAACTGATTTGATCAGAAGAAACTTAAATGTGGCATTGTAGTCTGGGACACAATTAAACAAGACTCGTATATGTTGGGGTTGGTGCTCAGAGCGCCAATCCGGACCGTATTTATGTCTGACTCATGAATACGAACATCCCCTTATTCCATAATATAACTTATTTATGGTTGCACCTCTTGTTCTTATATACGTATTCGATCTAATTACTATTAGATTGAAACTAAATGTGGTTTAGTGATATGTATATATTAGACAAAAGCCCGATAATATATAATACAGTACACAGTTACAAAGGGAGTTTGTAATTGACATTGGGAAGTGTCATTATTATATATATATTATCAAACATAGTTCCTGGTCAAGATTTGCTAACACAGTTCGGTTACTCAAATTCGTTGAGACCAGTACATGTCGTATATCGAGACTTGGTCCGATGGTTTATCCCAATGAACCATGAGTCTGGAGAGACTCGTATAGACGTGTAGGTGTTTATAGTGTATAAACACTGAACGGCTCACCGAAGATTCTTAATGGATGGTACACCAACGTCAATAAGAATCTTCTCGGGTTGAGTAGCATAGTGGTCCTTCGATTTGAGATACCACTGTGGATGTATGAGACATCCTCCACACTTAGATGGAAGTCACGTCACCGATCTATTTAGATCAGACCTCCGACTGTTCGTTGGGTGTGGACCGATCCTCAGGATATCCTGTGTGTATCAAGATAGGATCCGTCAGTTCTGTGTACAGAGCATAGGTAGTCCATATATAATTAGCAGTCTGTTAAATCTGTGGCCACAGTATACATCGGAAGTAAGTTCCGAGTGTTATTTAAAGATTGCTAAAAGATACGTCGACGAGATAATACCTATAGAGATTTGACGTTTACATCTATATCTCTGGGATTATCCGGATACCTGTGACGGATGGATTATACGTATGCAATGACCTCGACCTGTATGATTCAGCTAGTTTATCTGTGATCGTCATAATCTACGGGTGGATAGATTATGGACATGAAATTGGATTTCGTGACGGATATACCTGAATCTAGAGAGTCTCAATAATGAAACATACTCGTAGAGCACTAGAGCAACATTTATGAATAATGATGATTATTTATAAATCGTTTAATCGTTAAACGAAAAATACATGCGAACGACGGGCCGAACCGTCATTTCCTAATTAATGCGTATTTGTATTTAATATTGATATTATTAAATACACATTAATAAATAGTCAAATAAAGGTATTTGACATATATCATCAATATATGTATTTGAGATATTTAATGTAAATATAAAACATATATTTGATATATTTGTATTTAATTAATTATTTAATTATTTAATTGTTAAATGATTAATATAATTAAAATATAAATATATCACCAAATGATAAATTTAGAAAATGATTATAAGTGTAAATGTTTGACTTTACATTAAAGGAAAAGGTTGTCAAATTGATTTTGACTTCTTAAGATATTTGTTCAAAATTGTTTGAAAAATTGAAATATCATTTTCCTTTAATTATAGACAAATTCGGCCATACACTTTATAAATATAAGAGTTATATTTTTTCTTAGTTGCCTTTGTTGACTTAATTAAATATCTTTAAAAGTTGTTTTAGATATTTAACCAAGTTGAACAAATGAAAGTGAAATGAAAAATCAAATTACAAGACTTGTGTTTCATTTGGTGAAATTCGGCCAAGATGGATTTGGTCCAAGTATATTTATTTTTTCATTTCATTTTATTGTTAACCTAATACACGTTAAAAGAAAACTCCATTAATGGAAACCAAAGAAAGCTTGTGAGAAAGAAAGAAAAAATCAAAGAAAGCTTGGATTTTAGTAAGTTTTTCAAACTTACTATTAGAAAGGAAAATGTTCCTTAGGATCTAGGCTTTAACATATGATGTTCTTAGGTTATTTCTTTCTTTATTCTTTGTGTTTTTGATGATGGAAGTTTTGGTGAAATGTAGAGCATGTATGATGAAGAAGCTTATGCTATTGTAGTAATAAGTGTTCTTTTATGGTTTTGGAAACCTTGTTGCAATCTAGAGTTTTTGACCCACTCTTAGATGACCTAGATTTGATCTTGAGTTGTTTCATTGTGTTGAGACTTTGATTGGATGGAAGAAACATGATTGAAGTATTGGATTTAACCAATTTGGTCTAATTTGTCCAATTTGAAGAAATTGAAAAATTAGGGTTCATGACCAATTCCAAATTTTGGGATTTTCATATATGTTGTGCATTTGGATGTGTATATGATGCATATAAAGTTTCATGTTCATTGGATTACATCTTGATGTGTTTTGATGCATGAAATGACAAAGTGTACAAAATGGCACCATTGGAGTGTATTCGGCCATGGGTCCAATTTTGGGCATTTGTGTTGCTTTTGGTGTTTTGATGTTTTGAACATGCTAAATTCATCTTAGAAATGATTTAGAATCATTAAAAATTGATTAGATCAATTTCGGACTAAAATGGACTAAATACCAAGTGTAAGGGCAATTCGGTAAATTCACCTAAATATGATTTATTGAATTTTATTTTCATAATTTGATTATTGGAATATTAAATAAATATGTTTATTTAATTAATCCGAGAAAAAATTTTGAAATCGAAAATACGATTTTCCACCGCTTCCGCTGCGTTACCGGATTTATTCCCCCTAAAAACCCTTACAAAATGGTATCAGAGCGAGTCTGATTCTAGGCCTCCATAAATGATTAGCTTGTTTTATTCAATGTTTAATCATGTTTTCTTGACTTTATACATGCATGTTATAATCTAATTTGATTAGATTTATGGTGTATGACACTTAATGGAATATCCCCGCTTAATAAGGTTTTAAAGTAACTAGTATTTGGAATACTTGTTTCTTGGTCCGTCTTGTCAATACGGTTTATAAATATCTTTTCGTTGACTACATCCGAGACCGTGCCTCTGCTGTGAGGGTGTAGCTGATAGAAATTTATTTATGCCGAATGTATATTAGATACTAGATAAATTCAAGCGAAAGCGGAATCCTGAACGTGCCCTAGCTGTCAGGGTTACGCAAGTAACTTGAGTTTATCATTGACGAGTTTAACCTTGGTACGTCTCCTTGTGGGCCTGCCTTCGCAGCGACAACGAGAAACGGCCAGGACCGGAACCTCGGAGTCACTAGTGAGTGATTGACAATTAGTTGTCTACCTGTGAATATACGTAGGCGAGACCGTGCCTCTGCTGTGAGTCGAAATATATTCATGGGGTCCTCTTCCCATTATGGAATTCGATTTAATTATTGAATTCTCGTCTTTCCGTTGGGGATTACGGCATTGCGTAAAAATAGTGGGAGGCACTGCTAAGTTTAAAATATTCCATAACTTAGGCAGTGTATGTTATTTTTGAAATTGCCGCTTGTTTGTTTCCTTATTCTATTGTTTATATATAATTAAACTTTTATTTACTGCACACATATTATGATATGTTATCTGAATAGACTCTTGGTTGCAGTTATTCTAGAATAGGTTCTAGATACTATTAGACAAGGATATTATTAGATTAGTCTAGACCATCGGGAACTGTTGTTCTGATTTTCTTCAAAAATCAAGATGGTTAATGACTTAGTTTCTAAGTTACAACAGATAATCTAGATAGATATCCCTTTTAGGATATAATACTTTAGAGAGAATATTTTCTTATGCAGTAAGAATTGACTTGAATTAGTTCATGTCTCGAGATTCTTGACTGGCATTAAGAAAGCCCCATTAGGTTTTTGTTTATCTAGTAATGACATTTCTAAGCTTTAATTACCTTTAGAGGTAATGTGTCTGACACAATTTGCTAATCAATTATTTGCAATTGTTGTGAATAGTTGAATGCAAATAGTAAAGCTAAAGAAATGAGATGTGTATAGTTGTGTATAGAAAATATCGATTTTCACAAATACTACAACTATAGGTATTTGATACCAGATCTCCCGTCTAGTTATTTAAAAATATTAGTTAACGATTGTTTTGATATTTGATATCGGAACTTGCGACTATTGGATAGTTACTTGTTCTTAATAAACAATTGTTATATATTTTAAATATAACTAGTAGTGTCATTGACGTAAAGATAAACATTAAGAAAAATTATTCGGTAAAGTAAATAATTTAGAACGGTGCTTTATGAATTTAATCGCTTAAGTATTGGATGCTTATTCCGTATGGTAAAGGATGGTTTGATACTAGATCACACCACACATCCTTATCCATTTAATGAATATTGTATTCAGGAAAGTGATTAAGATCTCATTTAACCAATGATTGTCATTGGACCAACAGATCTATTTAACTGATACATTGGATGTATGTAGTTTAATAAATTGTAATTGCTTAAAGGTAGTTTTCTATACTTCGTAACTTAGTTGATGAATTGTCATAACTTAGTTACGTGTTTCTGAAGGAACACATATTGAAAGTCTTGAAAGTATCAAGAACTTTCAACCTGTTCTGATGAAACGTAAATTGAACATTTTTGACTTGTTCAAATATATTCAATCTAAAGGTTTTAGAGAATTCTATCCTCAAAATTCATTACTTGTCTTTGAAATGTTCAAAGATCTTTGATACGATCAAACGTATGAATTTAAAGCAATTAGTTCTAAGGTTATTTAGTGAATATGATTCATATTCAATATTGTTCTTCCACGATTCCATCTTGATGGAATTGAGTAGTGGGAGCAATCGAATCTTATATGATTTGATTCGTCTGATATTGAATGTTACCGAATTAGTTTCAATACTCTTGGGGTTATACTCCAGTAACACTAATTCATCTCTTTAATTAATGCTCCATTATTTTCTACAGTTGCATATATGATATGTATAGGTAGAAAATTTGAATCTTGAAAAGTTTGAGATTTCAATCTTTCTTTTATATAATAGTTATATAATGGAAATTACTTACACCTCGGAGGTATAAGTAAAAGTTTATCATTTATTCTGTTTAATAGAATATTGTATTCTATTTAATAGAATATCTTTCCTACGATTCTAAGTAATAAAATCATTTTATTACTTGGTGTGTAACATCAGATGTTAACTATTGTAGAAAAGACTTGACTTATTGAAGTCAAATGTGAGAATGATAAATTATAAATGGAACTACGTAATTAATAAGATGAAACAACCCTTATACATCTTCCGTACAAGTCCAATAGGATAACAGAATCATTCACGAGTATTTGATACTTAATGATTCCGTTGTTTTCTTACTGAAGAAAAATTATCCTATAACTTATAATGGAAGCGATATTTGATATCGATTCTGGAAGTTCACCATTGAACCATAGATCTAAGATTGTTCATAGCTTGCTACGATCAAGTTTTGAACTTGATTACGCTTTCATTATGAATTAGTTCATGATATGTGCTAATTGTTTGCGCAGCGAAAGCAATGTGAGCTTATTAAAGGTTTGACCTTTACAGTATGACAGTGAGAAAAGTTATACTCAGCAATCTATTGTAGATTCTGAGAAAACTTATCTCTAGTCACGCTAATTGAACAATTAAAGATATATTGGTTAATGTTGATAATAAACTGTATATTTTAGCTAAAGAATGCAAAGTGGCGTTTTTGGATGACTTATTCAGATAAGAGATCAGTTGTGATTTCCTTATTTGAAGAGTTCATTCTGAAATGGCCCTAGAGTTTGTGTTCTGCTGAGATCGCAGTTTAGTGTGCTAGCTTATAGAGCCTATTGTAGACTCAGATAAGTCTTCCGAAAATCTGTGTTCTCTGTTTTTGATATCGTCAGATTGTCTGATCTTGTCAAAGTATAGAGAATACATATGTGATTAGAAGGGTTAGTGGGAGCGTACAAATTACTTTCTAGTTTTATATATCCTAACAACATTATCATTATTATAGTAATAATGAGATGTTTGTGAGGTAAAAGGTTTACCTAAGTCTTCTTTACTCCGTGAAAACAGTGGGAGTAGTCTCTGTTATATTTGATATAAAGTTTTATATATGATATGAAACTTGGAGACTTGTGAGATCCTCCTATTAGTCGTACATTAAATATGATCTAATGAAGGACATAACAAGGCTATCTATATGACAGTTAGTATAACTGTTCGACAGTTATTGTGTGTCTTATATAAAGTATTCATCTTTCGTAAAGGATGATTCCTTTTTCGAAAGAGATATTGATTAGAATGTCTAATCAATCTTATATCTCATTTGATGATGACATAATAAATGCTTTATAATGTGCGATTGTAGATATCGATTTAATCGTAATTGTTACGAGTTATTTTGATATCATATAGACCATAGGATGGATCTTGAGACACGTTCTTTGTTATCCTTGAGATATTAAGAACGAGTTTCTAATTCATGGAGAATACAGTATGCAACCATTAGGGTCATATTAGTTTTGAGACTAATTATGACGTTAGACAGTCTACGTCATAAGTAGTCACAAAAGATGCAGTGGGAGTGTCATGAATGATTCTACTAACTGAGTATAATTAAATGCAACTTATGAAGTATTGACTTATGAAGTTGCATAGTGACCTTATAAATTAGAAGTTTTAAATTTGTGTTGTGCTTGCGGTTGTCCTCATAGTATTTTTGGATTTGATCCCTAAATACTTGGACAACTTAGTAGTTGTAGCATAATAATGATGTAGCATCAGTGTCACATTAATGTATAATTTAGATTCTACAAAATATGAATGATGCTAACTATGGGAAACGATGGAGTTTGTTTGACAAACTCAATATTTCATAGCGGACTTGTTTCTTGCCTCTTAAGTACTGGTGAGCTTTTGAGGGCCATGTGCATATGATACACATTGAGACGTGTATATGAAACCGTGGATTGGCACTAGAGCAAGTGGGAGAAATTGTTGGGGTTGGTGCTCAGAGCGCCAATCCGGACCGTATTTATGTTTGACTCATGAATACGAACATCCCCTTATTCCATAATATAACTTATTTATGGTTGCACCTCTTGTTCTTATATACGTATTCGATCTAATTACTATTAGATTGAAACTAAATGTGGTTTAGTGATATGTATATATTAGACAAAGGCCCGATAATATATAATACAGTACACAGTTACAAAGGGAGTTTGTAATTGACATTGGGAAGTGTCACTGTTATATTATATTATCAAACATAGTTCCTGGTCAAGATTTGCTAACACGGGTCGGTTAGTCAAATTCGTTGAGACCAGTACATGTCGTATATCGAGACTTGGTCCGATGGTTTATCCCAATGAACCATGAGTCTGGAGAGACTCGTATAGACGTGTAGGTGTTTATAGTGTATAAACACTGAACGGTTCACCGAAGATTCTTAATGGATGGTACACCAACGTCAATAAGAATCTTCTCGGGTTGAGTAGCATAGTGGTCCTTCGACTTGAGATACCACTGTGGATGTATGAGACATCCTCCACACTTAGATGGCAGTCACGTCACCGATCTATTTAGATCAGACCTCCGCCTGTTCGTTGGGTGTGGACCGATCCTCAGGATATCATGTGTGTATCAAGATAGGATCCGTCAGTTCTGTGTACAGAGCATAGGTAGTCCATATATAATTAGCAGTCTGTTAAATCTGTGGCCACAGTATACATCGGAAGTAAGTTCCGAGTGTTATTTAAAGATTGCTAATAGATACGTCGACGAGATAATACCTATAGAGATTTGACGTTTACATCTATATCTCTGGGATTATCCGGATACCTGTGACGGATTATACGTATGCAATGACCTCGACCTGTATGATTCAGCTAGTTTATCCGTGATCGTCATAATCTACGGGTGGATAGATTATGGACATGAAATTGGATTTCGTGACGGATATACCTGAATCTAGAGAGTCTCAATAATGAAACATACTCGTAGAGCACTAGAGCAACATTTATGAATAATGATGATTATTTATAAATCGTTTAATCGTTAAACGAAAAATACATGCGAACGGGCCGAACCGTCATTTCCTAATTAATGTGTATTTGTATTTAATATATGATATTATTAAATACACATTAATAAATAGTCAAATAAAGGTATTTGACATATATCATCAATATATGTATTTGAGATATTTAATGTAAATATAATACATATATTTGATATATTTGTATTTAATTAATTATTTAATTATTTAATTGTTAAATGATTAATATAATTAAAATATAAATATATCACCAAATGATAAAGTTAGGAAATGATTATAAGTGTAAATGTTTGACTTTAAATTAAAGGAAAATGTTGTCAAATTGATTTTGACTTCTTAAGATATTTGTTCAAAATTGTTTGAAAAATTGAAATATCATTTTCCTTTAATTATAGACAAATTCGGCCATACACTTTATAAATATAAGAGTTATATTTTTTCTTAGTTGCCTTTGTTGACTTAATTAAATATCTTTAAAAGTTATTTTAGATATTTAACCAAGTTGAACAAATGAAAGTGAAATGAAAAATCAAATTACAAGACTTGTGTTTCATTTGGTGAAATTCGGCCAAGATGGATTTGGTCCAAGTATATATTGTTTTTCATTTCATTTTATTGTTAACCTAATACACTTTAAAAGAAAACTCCATTAATGGAAACCAAAGAAAGCTTGTGAGAAAGAAAGAAGAAATCAAAGAAAGCTTGGATTTTAGTAAGTTTTTCAAACTTACTATTAGAAAGGAAAATGTTCCTTAGGATCTAGGCTTTAACATATGATGTTCTTAGGTTATTTCTTTCTTTATTCTTTGTGTTTTTGATGATGTAAGTTTTGGTGAAAGTGTAGAGCATGTATGATGAAGGAAGCTTATGGCTATTGTAGTAATAAGTGTTCTTTTATGGTTTTGGAAACCTTGTTGCTAATCTAGAGTTGTTGACCCACTCTTAGATGACCTAGATTTGATCTTGAGTTTTTTAATTGTGTTTAGACTTTGATTGGATGGAAGAAACATGATTGAAGTATTGGATTTAACCAATTTGGTCTAATTTGTCCAATTTGAAGAAATTGAAAAATTAGGGTTCATGACTAATTCCAAATTTGGGTATTTTCATATATGTTGTGCATTTGGATGTGTATATGATGCCTATAAAGTTTCATGTTCATTGGATTACATCTTGATGTGTTTTGATGCATGAAATGACAAAGTGCACAAAATGGCATCATTGGAGTGCATTCGGCCATGGGTCCAATTTTGGGCATTTGTGTTGCTTTTGGTGTTTTGATGTTTTGAACATGCTAAGTTCATCTTAGAAATGATTTAGAATCATTCAAAATTGATTAGATCAATTTCGGACTAAAATGGACTAAATACCAAGTGTAAGGGCAATTCGGTAAATTCACCTAAATATGATTTATTGAATTTTATTTTCATAATTTGATTATTGGAATATTAAATAAATATGTTATTTAATTAATCCGAGAAAAAGTTTTGAAATCGAAAATACGATTTTCCACCGCTTCCGCTGTGTTACCAGATTTATTCCCCCTAAAAACCCTTACATTATATCCACACTTTTGAAGAGTGGGTACTCGGACTTATTTGATTCTATTCAAATAAAGTCTACGAATCTAGATTATTGGGCAATGTGCCTAAAACACCTTTACTTGGTAAAAGTGTAAGTGCCACTAATCTGTTAGCCCTAGTTCATAGTGAAGCAAGTGGGCCCATATCTAGCTGGGCTAGAAGTGGATATGAATATTTTGTGACCTTTACGGATGTGGCATCGCGTTATGGTTATGTTTTTCTATTGAAACACAAATCGGAAACTTTTATAGTTTCGACACGAAATAGATAAACAGATCGGCTGAAGTGTTAAATCATCGTGGTTAAACCATGATGAAAATACTTAAGCAATAAGTTTCTAATATACTTGAAAGAGTATAGTATTCTTTCAATGAGGACTCCTCCCGAAACACGTCAATTTGACGGTGTGTCCGAACTGAGTAACCGAATTTTGTTGGACATGATAAGGTTAATCATGAGTCGCTCTGAGCTACCATTTCCTTCAACGGATAAGCATAAACAGTGCATAACTTATTTTGAATAAGGTTCCATAATAATCTGTTTGACAGATTTCATATTAGATATGAACAGGAAAGAAACCGGGTTTCTCATTCCTGAAGATTTGAGATGCTAGGCATATGTTTGGATGATACCAAACTAGAACCCAAATTAGATAAGTTTCAATTGTAGGTTATCCTAGGGATACCAAAGTATAGTACTTATAGAACTCACATGAGAACAATTTAATTGTTGCTCACCATGCGGCTTTCCTAAGAGGAATACCGATATGCAGTGGTAAGTGGGAGGATAGTAAAACTCGATGAAAATCGGAGTAATACTATTTCAGGCACCGAATCCTTAATGGAATATATATAGTTCATCAAGGATGAAACTATACCAGTAATCTTCGTATACACAAGAACCACGTAAGTCGGAGAGAATCAGAAAACAACATGTGGTATGGGTTTATGATCTCATCTCATAAAGATGTTAATCTTATTGAGGTATACCAACTGACTACGTATGAAGAAGTGATACAAGGTATCGACTCCCTATTATGGCAAAGTGCCATGATATCTGAAATGGATTCCATGTATATCAACAAGTTTGGACACTAGTTGATGTAACGCAAGGCATTGTGCCTATTGGTACTATATAAGTCTTCAAGGAAGACACACATGGAAGGCAACATACCAACGTATTAAGCTAGGCTTGTAGCGGAAAGGTATCGTTATCAACATTGTGTTGATTACGATTCAACCTTTTACCTATTGCCACGGTAAATCCATTTGGATAATGCTTGCAGATGCTGCATGTTTCATTTATGAAATATGTCAGCTAAACGGGAAAATCGCTTTCCTAAAAAGGAAACCTTTGGAGGATGTTTACAACATCCTGTCGGTTTTGTCGTACCATAATTAGCAAACAAGGTTTGCAGGTTATTCGATCCATGTTTGGATTGAAACAAGCATTAGGTTCTTAGAATTATCGTTTTGATGTAATCATAATGGAGTATGATTTAATTCAAAACGAAAATTATTCTTGTGTATATAAGAGGGTTAGTGGGAGCGTACTGACAGTGGATGTCCTATAAATAATGATAATATGTCATTTCTTGGAAATGATATTCCCATAATAACAATCGGTGAAAGCTTTGCTTTCGAGAAAAACTCTCCGAGAAATCGTACATTGAAAAATGTACGCGACCTGATGTCTCATACGCTTTGAGCATATGGATTCACAAACAGGCCAATCCAAGTGATAGTCACTGGATTGATGTTAATAACATATTTAGTTTCTTAGAGAACTAAGGATGATATCTTTAACTATGGAGATGGAGAACTTGAAGTGATTGGGATCACTGTTGCAAGTTTCCTAACCGATATAACGACTATAAGTCGCAAACGGTACTATACAGTTTGAATAACGGAACAGTGAGCTGGAAATCTTCCAAGCAAGATACTATTACCGAATAAACAACAAATGCGGGTTATTGCTGCAGCTGAGGCAGCAATTGAAGTCATCTGGGTCAATAATAAATCTAATTAGATTAGATATAGTTCTGTTAGCCGCTGATTTAGGCGTCAGCACAGGCTAAAGAATTAACGGTCTCATCAATGATCCAGATATATACTTCGATATTCATCTGATTCATTCGGATCATACATCGTGGCGATGTAATGATCGAATAAATCGCATCAGATGATAATCATGCAAATCCACTGATGAAAATATTTTCTCAGCAGTTTGAGCCAACCGTAAATAGTTCAGGTGTCAAACACTCGAGTGACTGGCTATAGGCCAAGTGGGAGATTGTTGGACAATTATGACCCATAGCGTCACTATTTGTACAGATCATGGTGTTGTTGTACAAATTAACTGTGTGACAAATGAGATTACACGCTTATCATTTGTGATTAGATCACCAAGTTGTATAAATGATAGAAGGTCCCTATGATTTGATCCTGGATTGAGAATGATATGAGACAGTATCAGTCCATGAAGGATAAATCATTAAATATCCCTAGTCAGAGTATTATCGAGATTGGACATCGATAAATGCGTAAAAGACTAGTATTACACTTGTGCGCGTTATGAGGGCACAAACGACATAGTTCTCATATATTTGGGTATATGATACTCATGCAAGTGTAATAGGAGGTTGTGTTTTTACCGATGGTACGGGAAACAGCTTCGCTCTGGATAGACCCCCCTCGGAATTCCATTGGTAGTATGACTATTGTGGACAACAGGACCTGGGCGACGCATGCTGTTCCTAGGCTCGCGGCCTAGTTGGGAGTACGGAGTAGCCAACAGAGGACTAAACACGGAGAATGATGGAGTCGCCACCCGGTGTGAACACCGGAAAATGAGATTTAGGCCGCACTCACCCTCGCAAGGGAAGACCTCAAACCGTTGGGTTCGGAATGGTCCCTTACTTATGTCACTTGTAATGAAAGGATTTATTAATAATTTAATCATGCTTAAGTAACACTTATTTCTAAGAATATCATGCTTCTATATTCATGGTACAAAATAACACTCATACATACATTTCGCATATATCTCATATCTAATAACACATGTCTAACAAAATACCTCAAAGTAACAATGAACATACAACTTCATTCAGCATATCATATTCATGAAAACACAAGCATACGTAGTATCCGCACAAGCATACATGTGAGCACTCTTCCAAGTGATACGTGGAGTTGTATCCCAAGTACAGACCGCATTACCGTCCATTCGGAATCGGCTACGGAATTTATGTCTGGGTTTCCATCCGATATATCACAAGAAATAATACTCCAAAGTCATCATGGCATAGACATATGAATCGTAATGCGTTAAATCAAGACCAAGGAAAACGACGCAACCAATGGAATAAACATGCTTGAGTACTATCTCATGAATCTATTAACCAAATAACATGCTAACAGCCTAATCATGCTTGAATACAATCCCAAGAACACATAGAATGGATAAATGCAGGAATACAAACAATACGGTTGGCTATATAACACAAGAAAGATCAACCAAGAGGCAATTATGCATGAATATGATGAGACAGACTCAGTTCAGTGTGTTCGCGTTCGTGTAGCGTTCGTAAACGCGTTCGAACGGAAATGGGACAGAATGCTCACGTCCGAGTAGCGTTCGTAAACGCGTTCGAACGAAATGAAACAGAATGCTCGCGTTCGTATGGCGTTTGTTAACGCGTTCGAACGGAAATGAGACAGAATGCTCGCGTTCGTATGGCGTTCGTGAACGCGTTCGAACGGAAGTGAGACCTGATGCATGACAAGGCAAAAATGCATGCGCGTTCGAGTTGCGTTCGTAAACGCGTTCGAACGGGAATAGACCTGATGCATGAAATGGGACGCAATACATAAACAGTAAGATAAAGGGCGCGCGGCGAAGTTCTGCCGTAAAGGTGGCCTTTTGAGGGCTCTTGATCTCTCAAAGAGAGGACCTTTAGACCAACATACTAAGCCCATGCGCGTCACATCACATCATGCATACAAACATAAAGACAATCATACTATTCTAAGTATGTCCGATTGAACGTGTCTTGCATCCAACCGAACACACATCAACCGGCGCGGCAAAGCATCGTGGTAAAGGGCTTTAGCCCCTCCCTATAGGGGATCTCACATCACACTTACTAAACCCATGCGCTCGGTTGAATCATGCATACGAAAATAAAGACAATCATATCAAACTAGGTATGCTCGATTGAACGTATCTCGCATTCAACTGAACACACATCGATCGGTGCGGCAAAGCGTCGTGGTGAAGGATTTTAACCCCTCCAATTAGGGAACCTTTCATCGCACTTGCTAAGCCCATGCACTCGATCATATCATACGGGAATAAGCAACATACAGGATTTAAATGACAAGAAATAAAAACCAAAGCAACTCCACACAAGAGAAGGTGCCGTTTACTCAGGTGGTACGTGGAGTTGTGTCCCATGTACAGACCGCACTACCGTCCATTCGGATTCGGCTACGGAATTTACGTCTGGGTTTCCATCCTATATACCACAAGAGACGACACTCTTCCATTTAATTCAAGCCACAACATGCATCCATAAACGACTCTCATGCGAATAGAATTCAATAATAATAATAAAAAAATGAATATAAGCTAATGAAAATGTACCCTCAGGTCTAACCTTTTAAATCGCCTCTCGGATGTACGGTACACGATCGTCGGAAGGGTGGATGCTCCGCAACTCTCCCGGTTCACTGGTTCACTGTTCTCGTTCGTTGTCTTTACTGTTTTGAGTCCATTTTGCTACTGTTTCCTTGTGGTTTCGCTGCCGTCTCCTCTTTATCTTTTGCTTCCTTTTTTTCTTGGGTGTGTTCTTCCTGTAATTTCTATGTGTGTTGTGTATGAGCTAGGGACTAGGGACTAGGGACTAGAGACCCTCGACTAGAAGGTTGGTGAAAGGTTCTTTTTATAGGCAAAGGGTTGGGCTTGACAAGGAAAGAGATTTGGCTAATTAAGAGGGATTTGATTTGGTTTTGTTTAGGAATACAATATTTAAGTTAGAATAATATATTGGTTGATTGATTTTAACTTGTATGATTATATTTGATTGGTTTAGATTAGGCATTTTGTTTGTTGATTGATTTTGATTAGGCATGCAATTCTTTAATTTGTGTAAGTATTTTATTTAATTTGGTATGTGATTTTTAGATTTGTTTTGATTTCACCATGTGTTAATATGTGTTTTAAGTGGGCTTGGGCGTGTGGGCCAAGGTTTGGGCGAATTGGGCTTAATGTGAGGCTAGCAGCAAAACCAAAATTACCGACACCGTTCGAACGCATCATCGAACGCAGCACGAACGCCCGCAATCTGTTTGACGTTCGAACGTATACACGAACGTAGCACCAACGAAAACAGTGAACCTTGTTATTCTGAATTTCCCCTTCCGATGTCCGTTTCTTGTGACCTCCGTGACTTAAAAGGTAGTGTCTCCAAAATGAGACTCATCATAGGGACTTATGCGTAAAAATGCAGTGCCTACAGTCGCCCCCACTTTGATGGGACTTGTGTAATGTGCAACAGTGACAATCTATCAAAGTTATGCAATGCATTTCTACTTACCTGGCTCGCCAGCTGCCACTTGACTTACCATGTGTTGAGTTGCGTTGATTTGGTGGTGAGGTGCTGCGACCCTGTTCATTCCCGAACCGTGCTCTATTTTTATAGCGCCCTTTTCGGCATTTTTCGTGTATGTGCTCCATTTTGGAGCGCCATTTCCGGCATTTGTTGTGTGTGTTCCATTTTGGAACGCCATTTTCGGCATCTGCTGTGTGTGTGTTCCATTTTGGAACGCCATTTTCGGCCTCTGTTGTGAGTGCTCCATTTTGGAGTGCATTCTCGGCGTCTGTTGTGAGTGCTCCATTTTGGAGTGCCATTTCCGGCGTCTGTTGTGAGTGCTCCATTTTGGAGTGCCATTTCCGCGTCTGTTGTGAGTGCTCCATTTTGCAGTGCCATTTCCGGCGTCTGTTGTGAGTGCTCCATTTTGGAGTGCCATTTCCGGCGTCTGTTGTGAGTGCTCCATTTTGGAGTGCCATTCCGGCGTCTGTTTGTGAGTTCTCATTTTTGAGTGCCATTTCCGGCGTCTGTTGTGGTAGATTGTGGCTCATTTTTGAACTGTTACTTGATGAGATGGTCTTTGCTGCTATAAACCTGCGAACACGAAACAAACATTGCATGTATGTGATATGTATGCATGTATGCATGTATATGTATTATATTCTGATGGGTTGGGCCTTCCTTGGTCCATTTCCGAACTGTGCTCCATTTTCGGAGTGCCGCTTCGGCGAGATGTGAAAGTAGTCCATTTTCGAACATGCTCCATTTTCGGAGTGCCCTTTTCGGCAAGTGATGAGGTGATGGTCCATTTCGAACCATGCTCCATTTTCGGAGTGCCATTTTCGGCGAGATGTGATAATGGTCCATTTCCGAACCGTTACTGATAATAATGTGGGCCTCGCCCCAAACTGATACTGATATGGGCCTCGTCCCAAGACTGATACTGAGATGGGCCTCGCCCCCCAGACTGATATTGATATGGGCCTCGCCCCAAGACTGATACTGATATGGGCCTCGCCCCCCAGACTGATACTGATACGGGCCTCGCCCCACATAATGCCATTCCCCGCAGAACTGATACTGAACTGATGTGGGCCTCGCCCCCAAGCTGATACTGATGCGGGCCTCGCCCCACATAATGCCATTCCCGGCAGAAACTGATACTGAACTGATGTGGGCCTCGCCCCCAAGCTGATACTGATGCGGGCCTCGGCCCTGGGACTCATCCCCAAACTGATTCATTTCTGGAACTGACTGTACTGTTGTTGTTCCTGAAGATTCCCCGTGTTCTAAACATCACTGAATTTCATAGTGCCAAGGTTGAATGTTTTTCTCAAACATACTCATATTGTAGGAGAGATTCAGCGAAATAATGTCTTTATTATCATTTATGAAAAATGATTTGAACATGTAGACCAAGTCAATGTCTATATTAAAAATGTATGATCAAATAAACTAGGAGGGATGATTTCATCATTCGCAACATTGCTTTCTTTCTTGGCCTATGGTTCTCCACCGTTGTCATCCCTTATTCCTGAATGAAGCTGAGTGGTTGAGAGTTTGGAAGACAAGGGTTTCGGGTAGGCCAGAGTTGATCATGTAGTTGGGTAGGGGATTTCTGTATGCGTTGGGTTGTTCTCTTTCTGGGTCAGGTATTTTGTGAGCATCAATGAGGTTTTGGATTTCATGCCTAAGGCGGGTGCAGCTGTCAGTTTCGTGGCCTCTCCTCTGATGGAAGTGACAATACAAGCTTAGGTTAAGGTTGGGTGGTATAGGATCTGGAAGTGGTTTAGGCTCTAAGGGTTTTAGGAGCCCTTGTCCCTTCAACTTCTCAAGTACCTTAGATAACGGCCTCCCCAGGTTAGAGAAATGCCGGTTCTTGACGGTAGCCACCTCGGCAGTAGCGGGCTTGGTCTCAGCAGGCCCCCCAAAATTTCTTCTATTCTGGCCATAAAACCTTCTGTTTTCAGCCTCTTCTTCCTCAATATCCATGACATTTCCCTCAACTGTCGGAAATCCGCAATCATTGAAGTCATCCTCCTCAACTTGCCATAGATCGAGGGCTTAGTGCCCTTGATGATCATTTTAATCTGGTCCTTCTCAGAGGGCCGAGTCTGCATTTTCAGAAGCTGGCATCTCCAGCGGTCTACATACTCCTTGAAGTTTTCTTCCGGCTTCTGCTTAGTGTTCTCCAAATCACGGAGTGACAAGTCAATCTCTAAGTCTGTAACATACTGCTTCAGAAAGGCATCAGCTAGTTCCTTCCAATCTTCCTTAACCTTCTTCTCAAGGCTATGATACCAAACCACAGGTGCCCCCTCGAGTGACATCCCAAACATCTTTTGGACTTGGCGCTGTGATAGGCCCATTGCACTCATGACTGAGACATATTGTTGCAGATGGACCCTCGGGTCTCCGTTCCCATTAAACTTGGCCATGTCGGGCATTTTAAACTGAGCTGGCAGCTGTTCTCCGAAGGTCATTGCCTCATAATCTAGCAAATCCTCGTTCTTACCCCTCATTTTGCGGGTAATTGTTTCAACCTGATCCCGAAGCTTCTGAAATTCTGCCTGAGACCCAATCACTTTGCCTGTTGCATATTCTGCCATGTCATCATCAAAAGTGGGGACATCATCCCCTAACCCGTCCGGAGGCTCCTCATGCCTTACATTCTCAGAATCTCCCCCGGCACGGGGTGCAGCCATATTTGTCATGGCAGTAGTCAAGGCTTGCAACTGTTCAGTAATCTTGGCGAAACCATTTTCCAACTGATCTATCCGGGATACCTCAGTATCTGATTCACTCATGTCTGTTCTCGGTATTTTGGTGAGTCTTCCCTTTTCCCTAACCCAACGGGAGTCTATGATGGCTTTTAGAACACAAGGGTTAGCATGATGTATGTATGCATGGGGTGCATGAGATGCATGTAACATATATAATATACTAAATCATTAAATTTTCACACAAATCGGCCCGCCCGTTACCATTTTAGAATTTTTCGGGCTAATTGTCACATGAGTGAACCCATCCCAGTTTAAATGGCCCAACGAGTTCACATCTTATGACAAGGAGCCCAACTAAAGCCAAATGGTAATGTTCCGAACACAAGTACAAAGTGGCCCATCAACACTTAGACGCCTTTGGCCCAATAGTCATGAGATACGTTCTTGTCCCAGTTTAAATGGCCCAACAAGCCCATATCCCATGGCAAATGGTCCAAACGGATCCAAACGACGATGTTCCCAAACACAAGCATAGAAGAAGA
The DNA here is from genome assembly GCA_019454045.1 of Zanthoxylum bungeanum. Lineage (NCBI taxonomy): Eukaryota > Viridiplantae > Streptophyta > Magnoliopsida > Sapindales > Rutaceae > Zanthoxylum > Zanthoxylum bungeanum. Next base: position 146,629 of record SKCR01031918.1, read on the forward strand.
TAATGCAAACGTAATATAACAATTTTTACATAATGGCCCATCAACATTTCAGAAGCTTTGGGCCTAATGGTCATACAGTACGAACTTGCCCCAGTTTAAATGGCCCAGCAAGCCCGCATTTCTGACAATAGTCCAACCGCATCCAAATGAGGATGGTCCATAAGCACATGCTCAAGGAAATAATTGTTACTTTAACCGTACAAACCAGTCTATGAGTGGGTTTGCAAGAGTATGGACAAAGGCTCTCACCGGCGAAGGATAGCCCACAACTAGGTCTCCCCACTCAAGGGTTCAAGCGACCAAGTGAGCGTATCCCTTTTTATACACTAAGGTATGTGCCAATGAGCTATGGTGTGTGACGGACTGTCAAATGGATTTCCCGTTGTAGATTCCCCAGAGGGAAGGTGGAGCGAGGCTCACTTAAATACCCAAGCCTCTTAGGCCCTTATCGCTTGGTGTCAGGAATAAACAACGAGTCCTCCAAATTAGTCCATCACAAAGGCTACGAGTAGATGGCCATATAGGTGTCTTCACAGCTTTTCCTTCTAGAAAGGTAGTGAGTGAAGGAAGACATCAAACCATTACCTAGCCTCAAAGTGCCCTTGATTAAACCCTCATTTTATCCACTATAGACATGGCCAATTAAAACATAAATCCAAACATTACAAGACAATATTTCGGGGCCATTCTCTATCCCCAGTGGAGTCGCCAGACTGTGGACAACAGGACCTGGGCGACGCATGTTGTTCCTAGGCTCGCGGCCTAGTTGGGAGTACGGAGTAGCCAACAGAGGACTAAACCGGAGAATATGGAGTCGCCACCCGGTGTGAACCGGGAAAATGATTTATTAAGGCCGCACTCACCCCTCGCAAGGGAAGACCTCAAACCGTTGGGTTCGGAATGGTCCCTTACTTATGTCACTTGTAATGAAAGGATTTATGTAATAATTTAATCAGGCTTAAGTAACACTTATTTCTAAGAATATCATGCTTCTATATTCATGGGTACAAAATAACACTCATACATACATTTCGCATATATCTCATATCTAATAACACATGTCTAACAAAATACCTCAAAGTAACAATGAACATACAACTTCATTCAGCATATCATATTCATGAAAACACAAGCATACGTAGTATCCGCACAAGCATACATGTGAGCACTCTTCCAAGTGATACGTGGAATTGTATCCCAAGTACAGACCGCATTACCGTCCATTCGGAATCGGCTACGGAATTTATGTCTGGGTTTCCATCCGATATATCACAAGAAATAATACTCCAAAGTCATCATGGCATAGGCATATGAATCGTAATGCGTTAAATCAAGACCAAGGCAAACGACGCAACCATGGAATAAACATGCTTGAGTACTATCTCATGAACCTATTAACCAAATAACATGCTAACAGCCTAATCATGCTTGAATACAATCCCAAGAACACATAGAATGGATAAATGCAGAATACAAACAATACGGTTGGCTATATAACACAAGAAAGATCAACCAAGAGGCAATTATGCATGAATATGATAGACAGACTCAGTTCAGTGTGTTCGCGTTCGTGTAGCGTTCGTAAACGCGTTCGAACGGAATGGGACAGAATGCTCACGTTCGAGTAGCGTTCGTAAACGCGTTCGAACGAAAATGAAACAGAATGCTCGCGTTCGTATGGCGTTTGTTAACGCGTTCGAACGGAAATGAGACAGAATGCTCGCGTTCGTATGGCGTTCGTGAACGCGTTCGAACGGAAGTGAGACCTGATGCATGACAAGGAAAAAATGCATGCGCGTTCGAGTTGCGTTCGTAAACGCGTTCGAACGGGAACAGACCTGATGCATGAAATGGGACGCAATACATAAACAGCAAGATAAAGGGGCGCGGCAAAGTACTGCCGTAAAGGTGGCCTTTTGAGGGCTCTTGATCTCTCAAAGAGAGGACCTTTAGACCAACATACTAAGCCCATGCGCGTCACATCACATCATGCATACAAACATAAGACAATCATACTATTCTAAGTATGTCCGATTGAACGTGTCTTGCATCCAACCGAAAACACATCAACCGCGCGGCAAAGCATCGTGGTAAAGGGCTTTAGCCCCTCCCTATAGGGGATCTCACATCACACTTACTAAACCCGCGCTCGGTTGAATCATGCATACGAAAATAAAGACAATCATATCAAACTAGGTATGCTCGATTGAACGTATCTCGCATTCAACCGAACACACATCGATCGGTGCGGTAAAGCGTCGTGGTGAAGGATTTAACCCCTCCAATTAGGGAACCTTTCATCGCACTTGATAAGCCCATGCACTCGATCATATCATACGGGAATAAGCAACATACAGGATTTAAATGACAAGAAATAAATAAACCAAAGCAACTCCACACAAGAGAAGGTGCCGTTTACTCAGGTGGTACGTGGAGTTGTGTCCCATGTACAGACCGCACTACCGTCCATTCGGATTCGGCTACGAAATTTACGTCTGGGTTTCCATCCTATATACCACAAGAGACGACTCTTCCATTTCATTCAAGCCACAACATGCATCCATAAACGACGACTCTCATGCGAATAGAATTCAATAATAATTAAAAAAACGAATATAAGCTAATAAAATGTACCCTCAGTCTAACCTTTTAATCGCCTCTCGGATGTACGGTACACGATCGTCGGAAGGGTGGATGCTCCGCAACTCTCCCGGTTCACTGGTTCACTGTTCTCATTCGTTGTCTTTACTGTTTTGAGTCCGTTTTGCTACTGTTTCCTTGTGGTTTCGCTGCCGTCTCCTCTTTATCTTTTGCTTCCTTTTTTTCTTGGGTGTGTTCTTCCTGTAATTTCTATGTGTGTTGTGTATGAGCTAGGGACTAGGGACTAGGGACCCCCGACTAGGTTTGTGAAAGGTTCTTTTTATAGGCAAAGGGTTGGGCTTGACAAGGAAAGGGATTTGGCTAATTAAAGGGATTTGATTTGGTTTGGTTTAGGAATACAATATTTTAAGTTAGGAATAATATATTGGTTGATTGATTTTAACTTGGTATGATTATATTTGATTGGTTTAGATTAGGCATTTAGTTTGTTGATTGATTTTGATTAGGCATGCAATTTCTTTAATTTTGTAAGTATTTTATTTAATTTGGTATGTGATTTTTAGATTTGTTTTGATTTCACCATGTGTTAAATATGTGTTTTAAGTGGGCTTGGGCGTGTGGGCCAAGGTTTGGGGCGAATTGGGCTTAATGTGGCTAGCAGCAAAACCAGAATTACCGACACCGTTCGAACGCATCATCGAACGCAGCACGAACGCCCGCAATCTGTTTGACGTTCGAACGTATACACGAACGTAGCACCAACGAAAACAGTGAACCTTGTTTATTCTGAATTTCCCCTTCCGATGTCCGTTTCTTGTGACCTCCGTGACTTAAAGGGCAGTGTCTCCAAAATGAGACTCATCATAGGGACTTATGCGTAAAAATGCAGTGCCTATAACTATGTGTCTATGGAAGTCCGAAATCAGGGTAGGTGTATTTGGTCTTAACCTGAGACTTGCACCGCTAGTGCTTGCGACAATCAATATACTTTGGTTGTGGTCGTCCAGAGCTTTAACCGGTTCTGTGTACTCATCTGCTGGGTATATTGAGAATCATAGTATGTTGGGTGTGATGTCGAGACGGAAGTGTCACTCCAGTCATATGGAGTTGATGATTGCGTAGGGATATAGAACTAGTTTTCTAAAAAGGTTGCAACTGTCGGGATAATATGACTTGGTCATGATTATCCGATATTAAAGAGACTGGTTGCTCGTAATCCAATATATGCTTCGTAAGGGGCAGAGACTGTACCAGCCCCAGGCCTTGCATGTGATCATCCGATACTGGATCGAAATTCGCAATACTACGTATACTATGTCTGATATAGATCCTTATATTCCTGTAAGGATATTTCTGGAGAATTGGGTAGGCATGGCGCTTTGCTAGAAGCCAACATTGTCTTGTAAATCGGTACAAACGTAGTACTAGGTACTTACGTGTTCGGATAGTCCGACGACCGTATTTACTGCAACATATCCGGGGATCTCATGGGTAGCTTCCCGAAGATTCACCGATGATGTATGACTCGCACTTTATTAATCTGGGATTAATTGCAGAGATATTTTATCTAGGATAAAATATCATTAAAGAGAGAAAATGATTAATTTGGAATTAATCGATTAATTAATATATTCGATATATTAAACGAAATTGGATTTCGACGCAGAATTAAAATTAGATTTTAATTCGGGCGAACGAGTTAATTTAGAATTAATTCGTTAGCGACGTGAATAGTGATTTTACTAGGCATGATTAATTAATTACGTTGCAACGGAAAATTTGTTAATTTGGAATTAGCGAACCCGAGCCTGGGATTATTTGCGAGCGCATTCGCATTTCGAATTCGAGTGCGGCACGCAAGTCAAATCTAGCGTCAAATCATTAGTCACATCAAGCGTCAAATCACATGTCACTTTGAGTGATGTGACAATTTGTCACTTGATTGATGTGAATAGTGATATATGTTGATGGAGGTGGTTGTGTGCATTAATTACCAAATTTTGGCTCCAAATCTTGTTGACTTTTGAAAGCCATATACAACTTTTGGTCTTGGATTTTTGGGATAAGGTTTTGGAAACCAAAGACACACACAACTCTCTCTTCCTTCTCTCTTCTCACACGCCCAATGGGCTGCCTTTTTCTCTTTTGGTTTGCTCACTGCCGTGAGCTAGGGGAAGCCAAAGTGTGGTGTTTTTATGGCAAAAACATCAAGAGCTAGCACTCCGAGAGACATGCGAATGTGATAGGGAAGTCCACCCATGAGCTTGGAATCAAATCACAAAGCTTGGAGCTTGATGAAGATGATTGTAGCTGAAAATGGATGAAGGACATAAGCTCATTGCCGTGAGCTGTTGATGAGCAGAAAATCAATTTTTGTTGTCCACCGCGTCGCTCAACTGATCGATGTAAGTATTCCGCAACTTCCTCGTATGTGTTCACATGTATTTTATGTTTGATAATCGATCCTCGGGGCCGTAGAAACTCCAACACTTTCGCCATCCCGTTCGAACGCGTTCCTGAACGCTACTCGAACGCACACATTCTGCCTCGCCCCCGTTCGAACGCTACACGAACGCGGACATTATAGACTGGCTCATTTATCATGTTTTAGGCATTTTTGTGTTTGTTGTTCCGCTATTCCTTTTCTATGTGTTGTTTCTTTATTGTTAATCTAATGTGCATGGGCTAACTAGGGTGGATTAAAGGTCCTCTATTCGAGGGAAATGCCTAAAGGCTACCTTTACCACGATGTTTTACCGTGTCAAACGAAGTACGCTTGATTGAACGTGAGATATGTTCAATAGGGCATACGAGGTCCCATATTATTGCTTTATTTATCTTCTATGTGTTGTTACTTGATGTGCATGGGTTAATCATGTCGGTTTAAAAGTCCTATATTTGAGGGAGAAAACGCCTAAAATGCTACCTTTACCATAATATTTTGTCGCGCCGGACGAAGTACACTCGGTTGAATGTGGAATATATTCAATCGGGCGTACGAGATCCTACATTATGTATTTGTTTATCCATATATGTGTTTGTGTCATTTCAGATGCCATTTTGGTAATCTCGTTCGAACGTGTTGCCGAACGCTACACGAACATATGCATTCTGCCTCAGTCCGTTCGAACGCATTTCAGAACGCTACTCGAACGTGCATGTATTTTGTTTTATCATGCATCAGGTTTTACCCCGTTCGAACGCGTTTCTGAACGCAATACGAACGCGGACATTCTGCCTCATTTTCGTTCGAACGCGTTTCAGAACGCTACTCGAACGCGCATGTATTTTATTGTATCATGCATCAGGTATTATCCCGTTCGAACTCGTTATCAAACGCTATACGAACGCGGACATTTTGTTTATCGTTCCAACACGTTTACGAACGCGACACAAACGCGCACACACTGGGTAGATTCTTTTATCATGTTTCATGCACGTTTGTCTCCTTAGTTGTTCATTTCCTCATCACATGCTTAGTTATCTCTCTTTAATATTTATGCTTTTACCGTTATTATTTATCTTTCCGCATTTATTTATTTAATATGTTCATGAAATTGTGTGCTTACCGTTATGTCGATTTATTTTTATGCATGCAAACTTAGATATAGGTTCTACTCCTATGTATGCAAACTTAGATATAGGTTGTATGCAAACTTAGATATAGGTTATTCTTGCATGTGTATGTTGCGTATACTTGGTTATATTATTGCGTGAATCCATTCATTATAAGAGGCATAATTAAGGGACCATTCTGAACCCAACGGTTTGAGGTCTTCCCTTGCGAGGGGTGAGTGCAGCCTTAAATCATTTCCCAGTTCACACTGGGTGGCGACTCCATTATTCTCCGGTTTAGTCCCCCGCGGGCTACTCCTTACTCCCGACCGGGCCGCGATCCCGGGACAGCGTCGCCGATTTCTGTGTCCTACAACCACATACATCAGAATGTATTAGTTCCAATAAGTCAGCGGCTCTGTGTCCTACACCCGAAAATGAGGTTTTGGTCATTTTACCCCGAATACAAGATTCAAAAATTGGATAAGGTTCAATGGTAAAATCTTGTATCAAACCATTCATAACCAACTGGGTTAGGCATTTCTCGCCTATACGACCCAACCTTATATGCCACAGTTCAGTATTATTTATATCAGATACTTTACGTTTATCAATTCCAGCATTAAAGATATATTGTGAGGTATGCAAAATGTAATGATCGTGCTCATTTGGACAAACTAGGATCTGAACATTATATCTATCATATAAATATAAAGAACGATTCTTAATATTTACATTGTATCCTTCAGTTGTTGGAAATGGTGATCGAGCACCATTCACTTTTTGTATGAATATTTGATATTTATGCAATATAATATTTATTTTATCATAGTCATTTATTTATTTATATGGTAAAACTCTTACATTTATTTATATATTGTAAATCTAAGAGTTAGATTACTCTAAGAGTTAGAGATTTCGAGTTACACTCGGAACCTTATATGAATTTAGTAAAGACCCGAGAGTTACAACATATGGTGATATAGTTGTAAGAGTTGCAAATGGTGTTGAGAAATATCACGCATTCTCTCGAATATAAATTATTTCTGGTCTAGATATATTGACATGGATCGGTCATTATATTTGTAAGACTAGTGCATTGTTTATCTATGTAATGGACATATGGTTTGTCTCAACAGACTGTGAGCTTAGCGGAAGTTCGTATAGAAATGCAGATATTCATTAGTTGAATGAGTATTGAACAAACTTATAAAAGATGACTAATAGATATTCCATAAAACTGTCAATAGTTGTCTTTTCAAGTTGAGTAGTTATTGTGGTTCTTTGACTTGAGACACCACGGTGGTCTTGTCAGTGATCCTCTATGCCTGATATCATGCATGTCAGAGACCTTTTATGGTCTGGCCTCTGGATGACTGTTAGGTATAGACCGATACTCACGAAGATCGGTGTGTGTTAAGATGATGATTCGTCAGTCCATATTGTTGGATTATGTTCCCATAAATTTTTCAGAGTATATTCTGGAAATCTTTTGGCCGAAAGTTCGTTGAAGAAATTGTTTCTTTAACATTATAAATAATATTGAAAAAGAGTTTTGCATATATTATTTATTAATGGAATATAAGGATGAAAAGTTTCATATATTGAGTAGATAAGGTTTTGACAGTATAACTATAACTTTACTCAATTGAAAACGGTAATGACGAAGGGATTATACATTAGCGTTTTAACCTCGACTTGTATGGTTCGACGTGTCGTGTTGTTTTTGTCATGATTTGTTGGTGGACATGCCTTCATGAAATATGTGTACAAGTATATGAGATATATATGTATATATATAAGTAACAACCGAACGTGAGCCTAGAGAGTTCCATTATATTGAGTTTACTCGTTGAGCACTAGGGCGACCTTTCGTCAAATGTTGACAAAGTATTTTTTGGGTTTTTTTTAGGATTAAATTGTTTAATCCGATAATTCATGAGATGAATTGAATTAATTAATTTTATATCAAGAGTTGATATAATTTTTTTGTATAATAAATGTAAATTTGATTTACATTAAATTAGTAATTATTTTATGAATTAATTTAATTGTTAAATTAATATATAATATTAATTACTTAGATTATACAAATAAAGCTTTTAATTAGTTAAAGTAATTAAGGTAAAGCAAATTGAATTATTTGGTTAAAGTAACTAAATGATTCATAAAGGTAACTAAGTTTACTTTTGGTGGGATATTATTTTTTTTTTTTTAACCTTGGTCAAGTTAAGTGTTTTTGCTTTATGAGATAGAAATAAATATCTTATTGACCATGATTAATTTGCTTTATTGCTTTGGTTTAGCTTTTCTTTATTTGATATATAAAGCAAACAAAAAGAAAAATATACTTACTACTTTTACACCACCACTGCCGTTGACAATAACAAGTTAACAAAAGTAAAAATTCTCTCCCTGTAAAATTAAGCCACTGCCGTGACTTTGAGAAAGTTTTGGGGCTGAGTTTTCTTCATTTTTTTTGATCAAAAATCAAGCCAAATCTCTCACCATAAATCACCTAAACAAATATCATGAGAATAGAATTAATCCTTAAGAGTTAGAGGTTGATTCTTGTTCTTGAAGTTCTTGGAGATCTTCATTTTTCCTAGAGTTCAAGAGTTGAATTTTGGGAAAAAATTGGTTGCTATTCTTGACTGATCAAACCACCTCTTGATCACCAAGACTTGTTCTTGAGAATCTCAATTTGGTGGAGTTTTGAAGGAGTTCAAAAGCTTGGAGGATTTGGAAGCTTGGATGCAAAGCTTAAATCAATTGTCAAAGCTTGTTGGTATATTTAATTTGTTGATTAATTTTGTTTAGAAAAATTATTGTGGAAGTGTTGGATAAATTGGAAGCATGTATGTGAGGATTGGAAGTATTCAAGTGTTGGAAAATTAATATATAGATGGTATGTTAATTTTTGTATGCTTGGAATAATTTTTCAAGAGTTGGAAAATTATTTTGTATGCTTGAATTAATTTTTCAAATGTTGGAAAATTAATTTTAGTATGTTTAGATTATTTTCAAGTGTTGGAAATAATTATGATGCTTAGATTAATTTGTCAAGAGTTGGTAGATTGATTAAAGTGTGTTTAAAATTTTAATTATGCTTATGGTAATTTTTTTGATGCATGGAAAATGTTTTTTAGTGCATTAAGAAAATTTTAAGTTGATAAAAAATTTTAAACCCACTTTGACTGTCACTGTCGAAAATAATAATAAAAAAAAATTATTCGCTCGGGATTTGATCTCGGACGGGTTCCGCTGCATCCGGCATTGCCGTTCCTCACTCAACAAGTGGTATCAGAGCGATACATGCTTCTAATTGTTCATGTTCCTTACAATTTTTCTCAATGTTATAAAATGCCCATGCATACATTTAATTATGAATTACATGTTTCAGGCATTTTTGGACATGCATATATTTATATATTCGTATGCATTTGACTTTGGGAAAATCTCTACGCTAGATCATTAAGTGTCATTATTTTAGTTGAAAATATGACATGGTCCGGCCTGTCTATACGGTGTTAGTGAAATCATTGTGATTATTCCCAATATTGCTAAAGCGTGAGGGATTGGTTATAATATTTTGTACTATTCCGGTTAAGCATGAGATGAGTCGAATTTAAGAGAAAGTATTATCCAATATTGCTAAAGCGTGAGGTTAATATTAGTATCTTACTTTCGGCGATAGACAAGTTGATCTAAAAATTGAACTATCCAATATTGCTAAAACGTGAGGATGAGATTCGATTTAGGACCGAATGTAAGAGTTGCATGAGATGCAATTGACAATAATTGTCTACCTTCTCGAATTTACAATGGTCAATATTGTTAAAGCGTGAGACTTGTGTAAATGTCAAGAAGGATCTACTTTGCATTGTGAGATTTAAGAGTTAAATTTATGTATTCTTGTTTGTATAGATTGTAAAGAATATGTAAAACAATGTGAGGGCACTTTATAGGAAAAGTAAATCCATATTCTATTTAGTGTTTTATCATGATATATAAATATAATTTCTGTTTTATTTATCCTTGTGTAGACAGAATGTCTGTGTCGAACCTGCTTTCGCGTATACTTGATACGCATAAGCTCCAGTGTGCTGTTAACTATAATGTTTGGCTTATGAATCTTCGTATTCTTTGCCAAGCGGAGCAACTTGAATATGTTCTATATCGTCCAATGCCCGCAAGGGTTTCGGATAATGCTTTAGATGAAGAACGTGAGACGTTCAACAGATGGAAGGATGATGATCGGAAAGTTCGGTCATACATCTTGGGATCTATGGTACCAGAACTACAGAGGAAGTACATGTCGATGCTTGATTCCGGATCCATCTTGTTGCATTTGAAGGAACTATTCAGTGATCGACCTCAGGTAGAGATGTATAGGGTGGCTGTCGAGCTTTTTCATACTTTCCTCCCGGAGGGAAAACCTGTTAGCCCACATGTGATGAAGCTAACAGATTGTATCGAAGAGCTCGAAATGATGGATATTCCTATTGACAATCGCCTCGGGAATAGTGTGATTCTCGCGTCTCTTCCTAAGTCCTTCAAGGACTTTATCATTAACTTTAACATGCATAAGATGCTTCCCACCAATTATGAGTTGCACAATATGTTGATGACAGCTCAAGATGACATGAATAAGAATAGTTTTGCATTCATGATCACTGGTGCTTCTTCTTCTGGACCTTCTCAGGCTTCTCAAAAGCCGGCTGGGAAGAAACAGAAAAATAAGAAGAAAGTTAAAGGTAAAGGTCCAAAGGTTACTTCTGAAGGGGTTTCTAAACCGAAGGTGAAGACAGATGTTGCAAAAGGAAAATGTTTCCAATGCGGCATACTTGGACACTGGAAAAGCAACTGTCCGAAATATTTAGATTCTTTGAAGGTTTCTCCCTCAGGTATTTGCTTTCCTATTATTGACATTACACTTGCTTTTGATTCTAGTTCGACCTGGGTGTTAGACATCGCTTGTCCTTCTCATATCTGTAATTCGTTGCAAGATCTGAGGGAAAGTAGAAGATTGAAGCCGGGAGAGATCCAGCTGCGAGTAGGGAATGGAGATTCTCTACAAGTTGAAGCAGTAGGAATTATGTTTTTGAAACTCTCTGATGAATGTAATATTAAACTTAATAACTGTTATTTTATGTCGACTATGATACGAAAAATCATCTCACTTCCTGTACTTGACAGCGAAGGATTTCATATAAATATTAAAGATGGTCTTTTGGATTTATATGATAATATGAATGTTTTGCTTGTTTCATGCTCCATGGTTGATGGTCATTACATTCTAACAAAAAGTCGTGATGTCTTTAATATAGAGAAATCTAAAAGGAAAAGATCGGAAGAAATAAATAACACAGAACTTTGGCATATGAGATTAGGTCATATAGGCATAAAACGCCTAACCAAACTAGTTAAGGATGGTGTGATATCGGATCTAACCATATAACCTTTACCAGTTTGTGAATATTGTATACAAGGTAAAATGACCAAATCCTCATTTAGTGGTGTTGGACACTGTGCTAATGATTTATTAGAACTTATGCATTCCGATGTATGTGGTCCTATAAATCATGCTGCCATGGGTGGGTTTCAATACTTTGTAACTTTTATCGATGATTTGTCACGATATGGTTATGTGTTTCTTATGAAACACAAATCGGAAGCTTTTGAAAAGTTCAAAGAATACCGATTTGAAGTAGAGAAACAAACCAGAAAACTCTTGAAATGCCTTCGATCAGATCGGGACGGTGATTACATGAGCAGTGAGTTCGTGAGTTATTTAAAAGAGAATGGGATTCTCGCTCAATATACTCCTCCAGTCACTCCTCAACACAATGCTGTTTCGGTGGGGCACCATTCACTTTTTGTATGAATATACTATGAATATTTGATATTTATGCAATATAATATTTATTTTATAATGGTCATTTATTTATTTATATGGTAAAACTCTTAATTTTATTTATATATTATAAATCTAAGAGTTAGATTACTCTAAGAGTTAGAGATTTCGAATTACACTCGGAACTTTATATGAATTTAGTAAAGACCCGAGAGTTACAACATATGGTGATATAGTTGCAAGAGTTGCAAATGGTGTTGAGAAATATCACGCATTCTCTCGAATATAAATTATTCTGGTCTAGATATATTGACATTGATCGGTCATTATATTGGTAAGACTAGTGCATTGTCTATATATGTAATGGACATATGGTTTGTCTCAACAGACTGTGAGCTTAGCGGAAGTTCGTATAGAAATGCAGATATTCATTAGTTGAATGAGTATTGAACAAACTCATAAAAGATGACTAATAGATATTCCATAAAACTGTCAATAGTTGTCTTTTCGAGTTGAGTAGTTATTGTGGTCCTTTGACTCGAGACACCACGGTGGTCTTGTTAGTGATCCTCTATGTCTGATACCATGCATGTAAGAGACCTTTTATGGTCTGGCCTTTGGATGACTGTTAGGTATAGACCGATACTCACGAAGATCGGTGTGTGTTACGATGATGATTCGCCAGTCCATATGGTTGGATTATGTTCCCAGAAATTTTTCAGAGTATATTCCGGAAATCTTTTGGCCGAAAGTTCGTTGAAGAAATTGTTTCTTTAACATTATAAATAATATTGAAAAAGAGTTTTGCATATATTATTTATTAATGGAATAAAAGGATGAAAAGTTTCATATATTGAGTAGATAAGGTTTTGACAGTATAACTATAACCTTACTCAATTGGAAACGGTAATGACGAAGGGATTATACATTAGAGTTTTAACCTCGACTTGTATGGTTCGACGTGTCGTGTTGTTTTTGTCATGATTTATTGGTGGACAGGCCTTCATGAAATATGTGTACAAGTATATGAGATATATATGTATATATATATAAGTAACAACCGAACGTGAGCCTAGAGAGTTCCATTATATTGAGTTTACTCGTTGAGCACTAGGGCGACCTTTCGTCAAATGTTGACAAAGTATTTTTTGGGTTTTTTTTAGGATTAAATTGTTTAATCCGATAATTCATGAGATGAATTGAATTAATTAATTTTATTTCAAGAGTTGATATAATTTTATTGTATAATAAATGTAAATTTGATTTACATTAAATTAGTAATTACTTTATGAATTAATTTAATTGTTAAATTAATATATAATATTAATTACTTAGATTATACAAATAAAGTTTTTAATTAGTTAAAATAACTAAGGTAAAGCAAATTGAATTATTTGGTTAAAGTAACTAAATGATTCATAAAGGTAACTAAGTTTACTTTTGGTGGGATATTATTTTTTTTGTTTTATCCTTGGTCAAGTTAAGTGTTTTTGCTTTATGAGATAGAAATAAATATCTTCTTGACCATGATTAATTTGCTTTATTGCTTTGGTTTAGCTTTTCTTTATTTGATATATAAAGCAAACAAAAAGAAAAATATACTTACTACTTTTACACCACCACTGCCGTTGACAATAACAAGTTAACACAAGTAAAAATTCTCTCCCTGTAAAATTAAGCCACTGCCGTGACTTTGAGAAAGTTTTGGGGCTGAGTTTTCTTCATTTTTTTGATCAAAAATCAAGCCAAATCTCTCACCATAAATCACCTAAACAAATATCATGAGCATAGAATTAATCCTTAAGAGTTAGAGGTTGATTCTTGTTCTTGAAGTTCTTGGAGATCTTCATTTTTCCTAGGGTTCAAGAGTTGAATTTTGGGAAAAAATTGGTTGCTATTCTTGACTGATCAAACCACCTCTTGATCACCAAGACTTGTTCTTGAGAATCTCAATTTGGTGGAGTTTTGAAGGAGTTCAAAAGCTTGGAGGATTTGGAAGCTTGGATGCAAAGCTTCAATCAATTGGCAAAGCTTGTTGGTACATTTAATTTGTCAATTTATTTGTTCAATTTGTTGTTTAATTTTGTTGAGAAGAATTATTGTGGAAGTGTTGGATAAATTGGAAGCATGTATGTGAGGATTGGAAGCATTCAAGTGTTGGAAAATTAGTATATAGATCATATGTTAATTTTTGTATGCTTGGAATAATTTTTCAAGAGTTGGAAAATTATTTTGTATGCTTGAATTAATTTTTCAAGTGTTGGAAAATTAATTTTAGTATGTTTAGATTTTTAGATTATTTTCAAGTGTTGGAAATAATTATGATGCTTAGATTAATTTGTAAAGAATTGGTAGATTGATTAAAATGTGTTTAAAATTTTAATTATGCTTATGGTAATTTTTTTGATGCATGGAAAATGTTTTTTAGTGTATTAAGAAAATTTTAAGTTGATAAAAATTTTTAAACCCACTGTGACTGTCACTGCCGAAAATAATAATAAAAAAAAAATTATTCGCTCGGGATTTGATCTCGGGCGGGTTCCGCTGCGTTCGGCATTGTCGTTCCTCACTCAACATCAGTATCTAATACAAAAAGTGACACAATGTTCGCAACACATCCCGGTACAAAAAAGAAGTCATGCAACAAAAGACTCACACTGGGTAGGGGAATCTCGCATAAGCCCAAAACAACTGCATCCAGAGAGTCGTCACTCCCGAAACGCAACTGCATTTCCCCAGATTTTAGTCGTCTACTTTCCTTCAGCACCTGCAATGAATTGCAAATGTGAATTGGACAAGCAGAATCCAAAATCCAATTGGACGACATTGCTTCACAAGCTAATGAGATATCAATAATGGGAAAAATAAAAGTACATGAAGTAGATGCTATTTCCTTTCTGATCTGGGCCAGGTAATCAGGACAGTTCCTCTTCCAATTGTCGATCTTGCTGCAGTGGTGTCATTTATCTTTGGCAGCTCTCTTCGATTTAGTTATCTTACCCTGCGGTGGAAGGTTCGAACCCTTCTTTTTCTTACCTTTCTTCTTCTTCCCTTTCTGTTTAGATTGGGAGGAAATAGAAAAAGCAGTGGGTTTAGGGGGCGAGTCTATACTCCCTTCCTTAAATCTTCCTCCACAGTTTGCAACATCTTATGTAGCTCCTGATAAGAACAGCTAATACCATTCATATTGAAATACATCACAAATTGGCGGTATGATGCTGGTAGAGATCATAGTATGACACTTCGTCCTAAAGTGTCATTCAGAGGGAAATTATAGTGTCTCAACTGTTCAATCAAATCAATCAGATGTAGCACGTGAGGGCTCACAGCATGTCCCTCTTCAAGTTTTGCATGGAACAGTTACATTGCAATTTTATGAATCAAGACATGTTCTTGGTTCATAAAGGATTCTCGCAGCCGCATCATCATAGTATATGCGTCAGGCAATCCAAAATATTGCCTCTTAAGCTCCGGTGCCAACGAACTGAGAATATATGATTTGACCCTCCTATCATCATCTCTCCAGTTTTGGAGAGTCTCATGTTCCTCTTGTGTAGCATCATCTGTTATGGCAAGTGGCAACGGACCTTCTAACATATATTCTATCTGCTCAGACCCCAGAATAATTCTCAGATCCAAGTCCCAATCTGCAAATTTTTCGGCGCCTTTAAGCTTGTTCGTATCAAGTATACGAGCAAAAGGATTAGAAGCAGGTGCCGCCATCGCAAATCTATCATATAGATAGCGAAAAATGGTTAGCAGACTAAACAGTTTCACATAATATAAAAATAATCAAAGCATAAATAGATCATGGATTTTTAATCTAAAAATGCCCCTCCCATTATTACATGCAATATAGTAATCCCCAAACAGAATGCAAACAAACAATTAATCAAATTAAATATAATAGTGAAAGGTGAATCCCATGAATATATTTCAGCTCACAGCTTTGGCACGATCTCGCCTACGTATATCCTTTAGGTAGACAACTCATTGTCAATCACTCAATAGTGACTTCTGGGTTCCGATTCTCGTCGTTTTTCGTTGTAACAGCTTTGGCAAGTTCATGTTGGAAATTCTTCTAAATATTTCATTAAGGGTAATTCTGTCATTTGGTTGGATTGGGTGCTTGTGAGGGGTATAACCCTTTGGAGGGTTGCACCCCATCCCAAAGGGTGCCCTATTGGCACCCTTCCATGCCTTATAAAAGAAGGCTTTATATCCAAAACAAAGAGACAGAAAAGAGATCTGAATTATACAGAGACATTTTGTTTTCTTTATTTGTTTTTGGAGAGAGTTTCACCACATTCTCAGTTCGAATATTTGTCAAAGAGTGCTCTTTGGACAAGAAGGAACCAAGTTATCCTAGGAGGACATTGGCCAATTGCGAATCCGTAAAGCACATGTGACGGGGCCAATAAGTTCTTAAGGACAGAGGATTATCTCGACTTGGATTCAAATAAGGTTTTTCTTAAATTATCAAGTTTTAAGGTTTCTAGGGTTTATGCATATTAGATCCGATTTTCTAGTTTGATCTGGTTGTTTGCATGTTAGTTGATGTTTAATGACACTAATTTAACAACAATTCACAAGGAGACGTACCAAAGTTAAACTTGTCAATGATAAATTCAATATACTTGCGTAGTCCTGACAGTTTTGGCACGTTCAGAATTTCCGCTTTCACTTGAATTTATCTAGTATCATATATACATCCGGTATGAATAAATTTCTATCAACTACACCTTCACTGTTTTGGCACGATCTCGGATGCAGCCATAGAACAGATATCCACAAATCGTATTGACAAGACGGACCAAAAAATATGCATTCAATACATATTACTTTTAAAACCTTATTAATTAGGGATTTTCCGCAAAGATGAAACATATTTAATTTAATCAAATTAAATAAATACAAGCATGTATAAAGTAAGAACATAATTAAAAATTGAAATTAAAGGCATATTCATATCATGTGTTCAGGTTCAGACCTGCTCTGATACCATTTTTGTTGGGGTTTTTGGGCGGCAATTCGGGTAAACGCAGCGGAACGCGGAAAATTAGAATTTTCCGATTTCAATAATTTTTCTTGGGTTTAATTACTCCATACTTAAAAACTGAAATTTTTACCCAAAAATCAGATTTTTTTTCTTAATTGCCGTTCAGCCCCTAAACTTTGTATTTTAATCATTTTAGTCCTAAATTGTCAAATACAATTCCAATTGATTCCAAATCAATCCAAAAATGATATATACATGTCTTATACATGAAAATATAATTTTCAACTCAAAGAAACTGATTTTCCAGAAATTTCCGAGAGGTCCCTATATTTTCAAGAATTTACAATTTGGTTCTTTTTGTTCAAAACATGTCAAGATCAAATCCAAAAATTCCCAAATTTAATATACATCATATATACATCAAATTAAATCACACATATGAAAATCCCCAAATTTGGTGAGGGTTATGAACCCTAATTTTATAATTCCAACAATTTGACAAATTAACACCAAATTAATTAAATTCAATACTTTAATTCAATTTTCATCACAACAAATAAGTCTTACCATCATGAAATAACACAAGAATAATTCTAGGTCATTTATGAGTGGTTAAGCAACTCTAGAATGGCAACTCACCATCAAATGGCAAAAAGAATGCTTAAGAAACTATTTTAAGCAATCTTAATTAATATATATGCTTCCATCTTTAAATCAAGTTCCCAATCATCAAAATACATCCACAAGAAAGTAGAGGAAAAACTTAGCTATACATATTGAAGCTTAGGATCTTAGAAACAATTTTCATAAAGAAGAAAGTAAGAAAAAACTTACAAATTTCCTTAGATTTCAAGCTTTCTTTTTCTTTCTTCTCTTTTTCCTCTCTTTCTCTCTTTATGTTTGATTTTTAGGGTTCTTAGATTATGAAACAAAAAAGAAAAGGATGGCTTATATATTTTTTTTAAATTGCCGTGAAAAAGGAAAAAAAATATTAGCCATTAGTTTTCTATTTTTGTTTCAGTAATTGGAAAATGATTTAATGAATATTTGTGGTAATAAATCATCAAAAAATTTGATATTTATCACAAATAAACCAATTAAATCATGCCATTTAAAACCAATCAAAATTGGCCAAAAATCCAATCAAAAATAGCCATTTAGCTTACTTTATTAAAGTAAACTAGATATTAATTATTTAATTAATTTAATTATTCAACATTTGAATAATCAAATAATTAAATACAAATATCTCAAATATATGTATTATATTTACATTAAATAATCAAAAGACATATATTAATAATAAATGTCAAATATCACAATTCGACATTTAATAAATGGCCGAAAGATCTCAAACGTATGTGTTTTTGTTTAACCGTTAAATGACTTATAAATAATCAATATTATTTACAAAATTCGCCCTAGTGTCCTACGAGTATATCTCATTAGTGAGACTCTTTAGATTCAGACATATCTGTCACGAAATCCAATTTCGTGTCCATAATCTACCCACCCGTAAATTATGACGAACACGGATAAAATCTCTGAACCATACAGGTCGAGGTCACTGTATACGTATAATCCTTCCGTCACAGGTATCCGGATTATCCCAGAGATATATATATAAATGTCAAATATCTATAGGTATAATCTCGTCGATGCTTCTATTAGCAATCTCTTAAATAACACTTAGAACTGATTTCTACAGTGTACCATGGGCCCATAGATTTAACAGATTACTAATTTCATAATGGTTACCTATGTTCTGTACACATAACTGACGGATCCTATCTTAATACGCACATGATATCCTGAGGATCAGTCCACACCCAACGAACAGGCGGAGGTCTGATCTAAATAGATCGGTGACGTGACTGCCATCAAAGTGTGGAGGATACCTCATTCATCCACAGTGGTATCTCAAGTTGAAGGGTCAATATGCTCACTCAACCCGAGAAGATTCTTATTGACGTTGGTGTGCCATCTATTAAGAATCTTCAGTGAGTCGTTCAATGTTTATCTGATATAAACACTTACGTATCTATACGAGTCTCCCGAGACTCATGGTTCATTGAGAAACCATTGAAATCTAATATTCCAATATACGACACGTACCGGTCTCATCAGGTTTACATATTGACCAAGTAATTGTAAACCTTGACCATGAACAGTTAAAAATGATACTATTATGATACTGCTCAATGTTAGTTGCGACGTTTTTGTAATTGTATCATAACCAAACACTCTATGGTCATTTACGTCTTTACCATATAAGAAAAGAATTTATATTATAGAAACTCTTTATTTTATTCACTAATAAAATATATACAATAGTATTTACAGGGAAATACATAAGAAATTGGCGCTCAGAGCACCAACCCTAACAGTGTTGACTCTATGTAAACAGCCCTTAGGCCTGTCATGATGGACTCGTATTGACTGACACATATAATACTTGCTCCCCATAATTTATGTTATTGTCTAATTAATATTTATATCTCTCTCGTTTATGTACTTAATCATGAAATAAATTAATTGAGAAATAATAATAATTTATATGTTATAAAAAGTAAAATTATTTTTATATTTAAAACACCAATAGTGGATCCCCTAACCTCAGTATTTTATTTTATTATTGCAATCCAATTTAATTGTTCATCACTTCAATTTATTTAGTCTTTTATTTTATTACTCGTATTGTTGCTTTATTCTACTAAATCTATTCCATATGGATCGACCCTCGACTCACCGAGTTATTTTACTATTTCGACACTCTTATATTATAGAGTAAAGAACTACTTTGTGAGTGTGTCAATTATAATTATCTAAAACGGAAAAAATATTCATCCCTATATATAATGAAAAAATTGTCCATAATAGAAAAAGGATAAAATATATATATATATATATATATATATATATATTATATATATATATATATATATATATATATATATATATATTTTCGTTTTGGTTTTGATTTTTAAGTTTTGAAATGGTTCAAAAGATGGCTAATTTTAGGTTTCTTCAGTTATTAAAAATTCCACCAAAATTGAGAGTGTGAGGAAAATGAGATGGATCAAAAATCAAATGAGCAAATATAGATTAAGGTAATCTTTATTCATTTTTTTATTTAAAAAAATTGTTTCTTCTATTCCATAATTTTACATATGATGTAGAATATTTTCTTTCATATTTGGTGTTGAATTTATGTGTTTGATATACAAATGGAACCTTGAATATGCATGTGTAAATTAATAAGGTTAATTAGTATAATTAGGATGTGTGACATCCAATTTTCATTCTAGAGTTGCTAGTGCCACTTTATGGTGACGCAAAATTATTCTAAAGTGACTTTATATCGGTGAACTCTCAATTGGAAAAATTTGTATTTGAAATTGCATGAATTTGAAATTGATTTTATGGCTAATTTGATTAATTATGTAGTTAATTCAAAAATATTTAATTTGTGAAATTGAGATATTATGGATAAAATTGGATATGTTAAAATGCGCATGAAAAATTTTCGGAATTATTTTGGAAGCTTTAAGAAGCATTTTGGGATTTCTCCACAAAACCGCTAAAATATGACTTAGAAGCAAAATCGTAATTTTATAAATTATATAGCTAATCAGCCCCGACTACGGTGACTGGATCAGTGTAGCAATGATCAATTTCGGTTCCACAACTGAACCGGATTACCGGTAAATCGATTCACATGTAACCGTGAAAAATATTTTTGAAAATTTATCATGAGTTACTAATGCGTAATCACACCTCGATATGGATAACGATGAGTGATTTGGACGAAATACATATAAATTAGCGGAGAAATCACTCATTGGCTTCGTTTTCTTGCAATATGGGTTGTTATAACGTATTTTCTGTAACTGTTTCGGATTCTATATTCATCAACACTAGCAGAGGTGAGGTGAGACATTCAGGCTAGTCCTTAAAATCCTTCCGCTCATTCAGAAGATTTCGGTGTGAATATGATTTCTGACCTGAACAATTTTAGGGGATGCGCGATATATGATTTTATATTATTAGGCTATGTCCTAACTAAGTTCGAAGCTTAAAATTTCATAAATTTATAATCAAACCCAAGTGATCGTATATTTACATCCTTATGATAGTTTTATTAATAAAAATTTCATTATCCTTCAAAAAAAACAAAACAAAACAAACTTTTTGGGAGTTTTTTACAATATCGCCTAAGCTAAGATAATAATCGGTGGGAACAGGCGGATAAAAGGGTAAAAAATTAAAATTTGAGATGAAAATTTTGTCCAAAATCAGATTCTCTGCTCGTTTCAGGCGTTGATTATAGAGATAATGGTTCAAACATCAAAACCTTATCCAATTCCAATCCAAACGAAACGAAGCCGATGCCGCACTGTCTTTCTGCCGCTTCCCTGTTCTTTCCTTCTTCCATAAAAACAAAACCCTACCGTTTCAGATTCAATGTACAAGTACAAGCCTCAACTATTTATGCCAAACATAATAGAGTCATCGTCATCGGAGCTGGGCTCGCCGGCCTTGCCGCTGCAACCAGGCTCCATTCTCAAGGCCTACCCTTTCTCCTATTAGAAGCTTCCGATGCTGTTGGCGGCCGTGTCCGTACCGACACAGTCGACGGATTCCTCTTGGATCGCGGCTTCCAAATCTTCATTACAGCTTACCCAGAAGCCCAAAAGCTACTCGACTACAATGCTTTAAATCTTCAGAAATTCTACTCGGGTGCCAAAATTTACTACAGTGGCCAGTTCCACACTGTGGCTGACCCTTTACGCCACTTTGGGGACTCCATCAAATCCCTAGCCAACCCCATTGGCTCAGTTTTCGATAAGCTACTCATTGGTCTTACCAGATTTCGAGTTTTGAGCAAATCATATGAGCATATTTTTACTTCAAGTGAAGTTCCGGTTATAGATTTATTGACGACTATTGGGTTTTCAAATTCAATTATTGACACTTTTTTTAGACCCTTCTTCGGTGGGATTTTTTTTGACAAGGAGCTCGAAACTAGTTCAAGATTGTTCGATTTTATCTTCAAGTGTCTTGCTCTTGGTGACAACACAATCCCCGCCAAGGGTATTGGTCAAATTCCTCATCAATTAGCTTCTAAACTTCCTTCTGATTCCATCTTGTTAAATACAAAAGTTGTTTCTATCGATTTTGATGAACCAAATTATCCAAAAGTGAGATTAGCCAATGGTGAAACATTGACAAGTGAGCTTGGAGTAGTACTGGCTGTTGAAGAACCGGAAGTCGATAAGCTTCTGGGTCGGTCTAGGAGTGGGAACTGGAAGAGACAACCGGCTCGGAGTACGGTTTGTTTATATTTTTCGGCCGATAGGGATAAGATCCCGGTTCAAGATCCGGTTCTTTTTCTCAACGGTTCGGGCAAGGGTATCGTTAATAACATGTTTTTTGCTACAAATGTAGCCCCAACGTACGGCCCACCAGACAAGGCCTTGATATCAGTGTCGTTGATCGGATTATTTGAGGATATTGAGGATGACAATCTAACGGCTGAGGTGATTGCAGAGCTGGCTGATTGGTTTGGAAAGTCAACGGTTGGTTCATGGAGACATATAAGAACGTACAGGGTCAGGTTTGCCCAACCGAACCAAAGCCCACCAACTAATTTGATGAAAGATCCGAAAATTGAGGTGGGTGCCGGTGGTATGTATCTCTGTGGTGATTATATGACTTCAGCTACTTTTGATGGTGCTTTAGTTTCCGGAAGGAAAGCAGTCGATGCTTTGTTAAAAGATAAGAGCTTTATTTCCAACATTAATTTTTAAGCTTTCTGTTTGTATATCCTTTATTTTTACATATTTTTTTCCCTAATTTTTTTGGAATAAAATTGAAATCTCTTGCTTTGATAACTAAATCTAGAGTGCCGTAAAACTAAATACCCACGCAAAGATTTCAGAATCCATTGAAGCATCAACTCAAGATTTTCAAATAAACGTTATTGGAAAGGAATCTTACAGTGCATTTTTATACACGTATACAATCATTCTGCAGAGTAATGTCATTCAATTTCAATTTTCTAAAAGCTTCAAACTGGCCAGTGATGAGCGATCTAAGCAAGTTAGGTCTTCTTAATCTTCGAAAAAGTTCCCGTCTCAGAGAAGTATGTACTTTCAGTTCCACCGCCAAGCTGGTGTGCATGAGCCTGAGGATTTGAGAGCTCAATTCCCTGAATAAAGAAAATAGTATTTGCTATCATTTGAATGTTTTTACATATTATTAACAATGCTTGAAGAATTGAGATAATTCAAAGAACAATCAAATATATATATATATATATATATAAACCACAATCATAAATCATTTTATATTGATTAGGTATTATTTCTCATATGATGGGGTAAGGTTTTTGTTTTGAATCCTTGGCTACAACAGAAAGGTTAAAATTCCACCTCACAAAAAGATCAAACACTGAAAAGGGGGCTTCTAATGGTACACTATCAGGAACTGGGCCAACACCCGGAGAACTAAGAGTGAAATGAAATGAATAGAAGAAAACATTGTTAGATTTTTTTAGTATAAATCAATGTGGTACTAAAGCCAGTTTGACAAAGAGGTCCTACATTTAAATCCCCTAGTATGATTATATGGTAATTGTATCTACATTTGCATCTACATTCATTTGAGTTTGGTTTTGAATTGCACATGGAAAGCCAATTGATAAATCCCATGCAAGGATCTAATAGATGATCTGTAATCTGTTAGAACTTAGGTATTGCTGGGCCTTAACAGCCTACGGGTTTTGGTTGACTCGTAACTTATCAAGCACTACTGCCCTGGAAGTTGCTAGACAGCTTAACATTGATAAAATTCATGTTTAAGGGGGGAAAAAATACCTGCACAGGTGTAAATGCTAGGCTTGACGTCAGTCCAGAAGTTGCGCCACTGCTACCATAATTCTTTTCCTTGAACCTGAAAACAGCATTGCCCATGAGATCAGAATTGACAGCTGCCTTCAAAAATTGATCAACAGTAATCAAGACAACTGATAAAGCAAGTAAGTTTTATGCTATCAAACAAAAGCTTGAACAAGAACTCGGGTAGAGGGAAAAAAGAACCTACTTCTTGGCAACTTTTGCAGCAAGTTTGCTCTGTCCAACTGATACACGGAGTTTACCATTCCCAGCTTGACCAAGCATTCCATAACCCTCTCCCAATCCATCACCTGTTTCAACAAAACATAAAATGTTAGATAGTACAGAATTATTTCTCAACTCATCAATACAGGCTCTCTAAGGGAAAAAGTTAATAAACTCGGTATGTACTAAAATTTGTCAACGACGACGTTAAAATAATAACAGCTTCTTAATCAGGCTAAAGAAAGAACAATTTACCCAAGGAACTTTCTTCAGGTACACCAAATAGCATTCTGTTAGCCAGCTTTCTCATATCTGTTACAGCATATCTGGAAAGAAAAAGGAAAATTGTCAGTGAACAAAATAAGAAACTCTGAACGGAATAAAACATTAAGCAGAAACAATGGAGAGAGTGCGATACCTTTCTTTCATTTTTCTTAAGCGACGGCCACCCCTCTTCTTTTTAGGCTCTGAATCAGGAACTGGAAGTGGTTTAGGTTGCTTGGCAGGAGGAGGCTCTTGCCACTTTTCAATCTTCTTGCGGATCTCTTCTCTGAATGCTCTTCCAGCGGTCCCGGAAGGATCTCCTCTAGTAGAATCAACACGTGCTGCAAGTGTTGATTTCGCAGCCAATAGTCGACAGGCACGCATCTTCAGAGCTGGAGGTGTACTTTGAAATATCTCTGTCTGCTCAAGATAACCAATACGAAATTGAGATGTTGCAGTAGAAAACCCAGCAAGATTCTTTTTCTTGGCGCCAAGAAGCTGAACATTACAAGCAGGCATCTTAGCTAATGCTGAGAGACCACCAGCTGTTCCCATAAGTTTTGCTGCAACAGCACTGCCAACAATTGCAGATAGATTTGGCGCAATATAGCCCATCCTACTTTCTACAAAATCAAGGACCTTCTTCTTTGCCGCATCAAGAGCAAGAGCTCGATCACATGCATCAATTGTCTTTTGAAGGACATCTTCTGGAAGTGGTTTGCCACTTGTAGTCGATGCAGTGACTGAAACAACCATGATAATGGCAGAGGGTAAGAGCCCCTCCAAATCAACAAGAGTTAAATCCATTTCATTCGCAATCTTCTTCACCACACGGGCATAGTCAATAGGATGGTGGACAAGCGATTCCAGCTCTGGAAACTTCAGCCTGTACTTGTCACGAATGAAATTATGAATAATCACAATTTCATTCTCGATGTCAACTGATAATGCATTACAATCAACAATCAGCTGGTATTCAGGATCGTCTTCCAATACCATTCCATGACTTGAAATATCAGAATCATTCTCAAGTGCAGATTCAACTTTCTGCCATTCAAACACCATTAGAAAATGTCAATATGCAAACTAAAGAAAATACAACATTAAGAACAAAAAAGTTGTTGTTGAAGGAGAATGACATGCTCAAACAAGATAAAGCCCTCCACCAAAAGCAAACGCACAAGGATATCAAAATTTTAGTAATTAACAATGAAACAGAAGTGAGAATCAGATATTGAAGTATGAACCAACCTGCATTATATCAGCATATCTCTGAGTTTTCTGCAATTTCGAAACATTGTCCAGGTCATCATAATTCAAAGCTTCTATATCTTCCATATCACCATCAATGTCTTCTTCCATGTTCGAGGCATCAACTCCTTCTTCCTCCTGTACGAAAACAACAGATAAATATGAGTCAACGTCTGGACTAAAAACAACCAATTGACAAGTTCTTAACTAAAAAGAAAACTTCACATAAATAGATACGATGGAAAATTAATGGAAAAAAACAAATCACACTCACATTGATATCAGCTTCATTGTCAGATAACTCTTCGAGGTCAGCGAGGAAAGAATCAGCAAGAGTAGCCTGAAAATAGCCCCAAAAAGAAACAATGAGTAAGCAACTGCAAAAGCAATCACTAGACTCAACCATTATTAAATAAGCATAAATTTAGGGTTAAATCAATGTAAAGAATGACGAAAAGCATTTCCGAGTTCAACGGAGAAATAATCAAACACTAAAAAAATCACTGAAAATAAAGCGATTAGATTTAATAATTTATTAACTAAAAAACAAAATAAAAACTAACCATTGTTTCGAGTTTGACGAAAGGAAAGAGATTAAATTTTTCTGATAGGGTTTGTTCCTGACAACAAACAAGCAAGCAAGTGGATGAACAATATCGATCTCGTTAATGGATCTATACAAGGAAAATATTAAACGTCATCTTAACGAGTACTTAAATTTATTTAAAGAAAATTTTGATATTATTTTTACAAAAAAAAAAAATTAACTAATACATGTGTGATGAATGCATATAGATAGTGGGCCGATATTTGGCTCAGTAAAACAAATCAGGCCCAGTAAGACTTGACATGACCTTATGGCCTTTTAGTTTAATATAGTGGTAAGGCTTCCCTCTCAAAAAAATTAAATAAATAAATAAAATCTAGTGGTAAGGCTTCGGCTATAAGTACGTTTTTTTAAGGGACGGAAATTTCGAGGCATGGGCAAAGGACCCTTCACATGTCATGACGTGGGATCACCAAATATATTTCTTTTCCATTATTCCCAATCTAATCGATTGTAAAAAGCTATATGAAAGAGGTTTCCGAAAGTCCACATATAAATTATTGGTACCTGCCCGCCCAAATATTTTGATAAAGACGTTGCTCAGTAATATCGTAGTAATATCAAATTAAATACGATGAGTAATGGGGTCTTAGTCAAATCTACTCGTAATCGGAATAAGTTGAAATTAGAATAACATGTAATCGGAATGTATTGTAATCAAAATGATGAATTAGAAGAAAAAAATTATTTACTTAGTTGCAGGAATCGGAATCGGAATTAAGTAGTATTATAATTAATGTGTTTATTTTGTCTAATAATCATAATGAATTGTTTACATATTACAAAAATACCATTGGTCAAAATAATTATTAATTTATTATTCATTAGTTATTAAATTATAATTATTTTTAGTAATTATTGATTTTGTTACTTTAAATTATTTTATATAATATTAATTATCATGATATTTAATTAATCTATTAAATATTTATTAAAGAGTAAACTAGTAATCTCCTTTCATATTTGGGAATGATAATCCCATTCATATGAGGTGGTGAATGAAAATCTCATTTTCCATTTTCCATTTCCAAATTTATGGAGTCCACCTAATTTTAATATTTTACTTTTGGTGAGTAAACATATCCTAAAAATCATTTTTTTTTTCATTTTGTATTGTAATTGGAAATTGAAAAACTATTTTATATCAAGAGAAACTCAAATTTTGAGAATAGATGTTGTAGAGTTTTTCTTTTTAAGAGTTAAATTATGTTAAATACTTTTATTTTATCTCATAATCTTATTTCATTCATTTTAAAACATTAACTTCTAAAGAATTATGTAATAAAATAATTTTAATAAAAGGCTCTCATTGATATCCAAAAAAACTAAATTTATTTTTTGAAAAAGCTCAGTAGAAGCTCAATTAATAGAAGCTGTAGTTAAAGAATCTTAATTGACCACATGAATTGGGATGGTACAAATATGGATAGGGAAGCGGTCGCTAATCACTATTAAGAGTAATAAAATGAATTGATAAATCGAATTAAAATGTGATGAAATTATATTTGATTCGTTTATTAAATGAATTGAATATGAATATATATTTAGTTACGATATTATTCAATGACATAAATTATCTTAATTTATTTACATTAATTATTCATAAATATATACATGTGAAATACGAAACTAATAAAATTATTAAAAATGACTCATCAAATATTGATAATATTATTATTTTTTTATGATAATTGACAATAAGTTTTTAATCTTAGTTGAAAAAGAACAACAACTAGTAAAGAAAAATAATAAAACGATTTCTAAATGTATCAATAAGTTCAAATTCACATTTTATT
Organism: Zanthoxylum bungeanum; assembly: GCA_019454045.1. Classification (NCBI taxonomy): domain Eukaryota; kingdom Viridiplantae; phylum Streptophyta; class Magnoliopsida; order Sapindales; family Rutaceae; genus Zanthoxylum; species Zanthoxylum bungeanum. The sequence continues at coordinate 174,680 of SKCR01031918.1, forward strand.
CGTTTAATAACAAATCGAATCGAAATGTCTTATTTATTAAATGAAACTGTTTATTCAAATCTATATTCATTTTAAAACGAATGAATAAACGAACCATAACTAAAATTATCGCTACAAGTGCAAACGGAAGCTCTTTATTTTGCTTTCAGCCACAACACAAAGACATGATTTTCTAAAGTCGTAATTTCCGTCCAATAAGATACTAATTATCTTATGAAAATAAAGCAACCGTCCACAATCATCAAATTTTACTTTCTTTCTTTTTGTCTCCTTTTTTGCTGGACTCTTTATTTCTTTTATTGATTGACTGTTTAATTTTTGCGTCCGGTACAAAATCAGTGTAAAATACACAATGTTCCTTTCACACAAAAACAAAACGATTCCTCTATGATGCTTCTATCAAAATTTGTTTTTATTTCCTAAAATCTCCTCACTTTTGGTGACACGTATGGTGTGTTGCTCGTTGCATGTGCTTTGTTTGGTAATATCTTGTTTACAGATATTTTTTGTTTTATGGGTGATTTGAAAAATTCACTTCTCGAACAAACCTCTCCTAAATAGTAAATTTGTTCGGTTAGTTGGGAATCAAAATAAATTTAGCAAGCAAACACAAAAACCACTGAAGAAACAAGAGATTAACGTGGTTCGGTAGATAATGGCTTCAATCTACGTCCATGAGAGTAAAAATGAGAATTTTATTACCAGCTCGGATCAGAACCGATCGGCTTTCTCTCTATCACTAAGCTTATAGAGCTCTTTTACAAGTTTTTAAATGTAAAAAATTGTGAACCCTTGAATCAGAGTCTTCAACTCATTGATATAGGCTTCTAAATCTACTGTTCCACCAACTCGTGACGTTAGTTCACGTCACTTTATCATCATCGCCCACGCTAATTTTCCCCAACCACTCTACAAATAGTAGCTCTGGCCTCTAACTCAACCATTCTTTGTCAGCAGAAATCCATCCTTCCCCCCTCTTTGTCCTCTGCTACACGTTCGGCCCACGTGACAGCCTGTAATTCAACCACTCCAATGTTGTTCCGTGTGTCAGAGGGAAAGTCTCTGACCAACTCCCGTTATATCAGCCTTTTGGAGACTCAAACTTTCATGTAGAGCTTACGTCATTCACACTTAAACATGATAAAATAACCCCAACCTCGGTCCCCGGGTAGCATGCCAAAGTGAATGGTGCTGGATCTTATTTCTTGCTTCTTTACCAAGTCGGGTCGGTAGTGAATGACCATATCGGGTCGGCTTTCACAGATTCTCAAGTGTTGTTGAATCTGATATATTTTCATCAGGTTGGGTCGGTATCCCAACTGGTTCCTCCCTTAGTTCTTTTTCACTTTAGGCTCAGACCCTTTTGTCTGATCTTCCATCCCTATAAAAACATTGGATCATCTGTTTTAAGTTAGCAAACCACATTATATTCAGAATTCCTTAGGGCCGAAAATCATCATCAATATTTTTCATATAGTTCTCGGTATCGACTAGTTGGTGAGTTGATGTCGGGAACTATAACAAAGGTGTAGATTATGCCCATGTCATCGGGTCTCAGCTCACAACTATCCATACTGATGCTCGATCTTGATCGTCCATAATCTCAAGTCTGCACCACCTCATAACGGGTACCGCAGCTGCAAGCTTCATTTATGTTTCTCGTGAAAATCCACATCGGGTCCACAACCTTGATCTAGCATCTAAGCTTTTGATCCATAACTTGGTCATCTCTTCCACTATGCTTCTCGGATTGAAGAAGTCGACTTGAACTAACTCTGGTCAGTCCATCATTTGGCTTCTCCGCTTGAAGAAGCTCATATTGTGCCGCCTCGAGCTAATTCATGCTCTTGACAAGCGCGATCCTAGAAGGGAATGATATACAAAGACCTACAAAAGAAAAAAAAACCACGAGAGAATGATCTCAGAGGGCTATCACACAGTAATAGGGCCTCGGCGGGACGTAACTCAGCCTGAGCCGATCTGATAAAGAGAAACCTTGGGAAAAGGCCGACCTCAAGCCATCTAAGTCACTATGCCACATGGGAATGGTCCCTCCTTGCGACCACACACAGCAATAGGGCCTCGGCGAGACGTAACTCAGCCCCGAGGCGATTTGACAAATAGAGGCCTTGGAAAAAGACCGACTCAAGCCATCTAAGTCACTTGGTCGTAAGAGAATGATATTACATTGCGCCAACATACAGCAATAGGCCTCGGCCGGACGTAACCCTGCCCTGAGCCGATCTGACAAAGAGAGGCCTTGGGGAAAGACTCTGACCCCAAGCTATCAAGTCTTACGAGCTACAATTAGCCACGAAAGTCTGGGGGCCTTACGCACTATGTGCCTCCCAACTCAATCATCATGGGGATCTCTATTAATCTCGGGCTATGGATCCCATAATTGGGTGGAAAAAGCCATGGGGGCATGATCCATCCCCATGCTATGTAGACCCCGAGGCTGCAATCATCACGTAGGCCTTCTAACCACACGTACTATGTGTTGGAGTTGGTATTTGGAGCGTCAATCCGAATAATGTATTTACATTCTATTTTATTGTATAAAATAACTACATTTTCATTTCAAACTTTATTAATAGTAATGTCATTATGCATATTATATTGATAAATATATAGATATGCTAAGAATGACATCGACCTTAGAATAATCTTGTAGTAATATTGGCCACTAGGTGGTCCGACATTGGGATAATATTACTATTATAAACTATTATTAAAGTAAGTATTCATAGTCGTTGGTTTTGGAATACGGTTGAATTCTTATAACCTAGAAGACTAGCACATGTCGTATATTGAAATTGAAGTTCCAATGGTTTAACCTGATGTATGATGAGCTTGAGAAACTCGTATAGACATGTGGATATTCGTTGGAGGGAATACTGAAAGACTCACATGTGATTCCTAATAGTTGGAAGTACACATCACCGTCAATAAGAATCTCCTCGAGTCCAGTAGCATATGTGATCCTTTGGCTTATCATTGATTTTGTGTCTGATCATCCACACTTTGATGTCATATATGTCAGAGACTTTTCATGGTCTGACCGCTAGATGTTCGTTGGGTGTGGACCGAAGCACTCGTTAATCTAGTGCGTATCAAGATAGGATCTGTCGGCCCGTATGTGTACCATAAAGGGTTTAGGCATCCATGTGAGTAAGTCACGATTCTTAAAACTTTGGCCAAAGCCGATCACCTAGGTTGGATCGCATATATTAGAGATAAGTGTCTTGGAAACTTGACGGTGTAATCTATATTTCCTAATCACAACTCGGATAGCTACGACAGAGGGATTATTAAACATGTGTGATGACCTCGACTTGTATAGTTCAGAAAGGTCGTTCGTGTCCTTCGTGAATTCGGAGGTGGCCAAATTGCGTACATATAAGCTATGCTTATATGATGAATGTGTTTGAACTTAGAGAGTCTCACAATATGAAGTGTACTCGTTGTACATTTGAGTAGTGATCGGTGAAATCACTCACGTTACGCAAGCGCACGTATCGTTCAAGTAGTATAAAATATATCGATCCCACGAGGACTTAATACCTAGGCTATTAATTTATGACGTTAAATGTTTACGAGTATCTAATATATTGATTGTTGATTGGATGATGATTTTAAACTAAAACAAGAAAATAAAACAGTTCGAATGTAAATGAAGGGAAAATTCAATATTATGAAACTATCTAGGGTTGTGAATTCTTCCAATATCTTTTAAAGATGAAGTGGTTATCTCATGTTTGTACAATATATCAGTTTATTAACCTGGAACACGAAATTATGCAAAAGCCTATGTCGATGGTCAGATGCAAACACCCAAATAACCCAATTAATCATATGTTTATGTTAACCAAGTTACCTGAATTCATTAAGATTAAGTTCCAATTGTGGCTACCCCCGCCCGACAGGTATATGTCTATCCTTGAAGGAAATCTATTAAGGGGAATCTAATCCTTAAGGGAGATCGTGGGCTATTAAGTCTAAAGCTGAAACCTAAAATTCATTCGTCAAGTTTATTTTAAGTTCACCAGATCAATCTTATTAATGGCCAGTTAACAAGAAGCATTAAACTTAAGACTCAATAAATAAACCTTTATATTACCCAATACATAAAATAACCCCTTATAAACCGGTGATATTGAAATTCATCACAACCCTAGATAACGGGTTTAGTTACCACACAGGCACACATATCTAAGGCTAGTAAAGACGTAAATAAAGTAAATGACATAAAGTAAAGCTGGAAAAAAAGAAAGATAAATAAAGCAATAAAGAAAATATTGGGGTTAGAGGATCCATTTTTATTACTTCTAATTTAGATATCTCTCATATTATAATATATTAACTTTGCATGACATTACCAACCGACCATATAGGCGGTATCATGATTAAGTCATATTTATGATTAATTCCAACCGACCATAAAGGCGGTATCCAGTTTAGTTAGGTTAAAATCAATTTAATTAAGTCCAACCGACCATAAATGCGGTATCCCATTAAGTCAGGTTTTAAATAGTTTGTATATTACAATTAAGGGAGATTAATCTAAATATTAGTAATAAAAGCTTAATCTTTCACCCCAGCATAGGGGAGTTACCTTCTCATACTGAAAAGTAAAAATAAAGACTGAAAAGTTAAGTAAAGAAATAACTATTGCGTAAAATAAAAAATTAAAAACAGAATGTTGTAAATAACAAATAAGATACAATCTTCTTAGTATTCTTAAGGAAATCCCTAGAAGAATGTATGAATTTTCCTTTTGATTTCGGCCTCAATTATAGCCAAAATTCTGTCACGCGCGTCGCAACGCGCCATTGATTCAATGCGATAATGACACGTGGCTATCAGTAGAATTATTGGCTTGGTGTCACGACGCGTTGAGTTGTGCACATCGCGACACTGACGTAAGCAATGGCGTGTAGTGTCGGCAGCATGTGATGATGACACGTGTCCAGTGCATTTTAGCAAGATTGGTGTGATGTTGACACGTGGCTGGCGCATGTTAGCAAGTGCATATGATAGCAAGTTTCTCTAATGTTGACACGTGTTCGGCACATTTTAGCGGTCGCAACGCAAAAGTATTTCCCGTCGCGACACATAATTCCAATTTTACCATTTTTCATTCGATTTTCGCCGTTTAATCCCTGATTTGATTCCAGAGAGTCCTATTTTTTTTTATCTAGAAAATAACACAAAACACTTCAAAATGTTCACAAAACACAAGAAACTATGCAACATATTAAGTAAAAGAGGAGGTAAATATTGATATATTTACCGCTTATCAGGTAGCCGATTATTTTTTATATTAAATAATATTTAATATTATAATTATCAACTAAGATAATTAAGTATTATTGGATAACATTGATTATTTACTTTGACTCAATTGATTAATTGGATTAATCCAAAATTACACAAGAGCTATGTCGTAATTTCATAAATATATATACCTTTTGAATATATTTTGGTAATTACAAATATGTAATGACATATGTATTTGGCTTGATTTAATTGGATTAAATCAAAGTGGTAGACATGTAACTATTCCATTAATTAAACGTTGTCTTGATTTAATTGGATTAAATCAAAATAGTAGACAAATGTGATTAGTCACACCTAATTATACATATTTGGATAAATTAGATTAAGTTTACCTAAAAATTGATTAGAACTTTTATTAATTAAAAATTATCTAAGTTTTGTTATAAATAGCAAGCTTGAACAAAGTTTTAATTAAACTTGAGAAAGCTAAAGCAAACCATAGTTAGAGAAATTAGCCTAAGTAGAAGTTTTGTGAGAGAAGCTTTAGAAGTTATCTACAACTTTTCAATCAGGAGAAATCGATATTGGATCTTGGAATCAAGTTTGTAAGCATTTGAATCAAGGTTGGATCTTGAAGTCAGGCTTGTTATTGAAGTTCTCCACAATATTTCAATAAGGAGAATAAGATTGGATCTTGTAATCAAGTTCGCTAGGTAAGTTTGATCTTCTCCAAAGCTATATTTTTCATTAGTGAGACATATAGTGATAAATTATGTATTGAATACATAATAACATAACTTGATGTTGAAATTAGGCTAATTAATTGTGTACGGATACTTTGGAAGTGTAAACACAATTTGTTTGTGATTAGGTCAAAAATATTCATGTTGGACATGAAATATAAAATTAGAGTTTGGAACTCTACATAGCTCAATTCTAGAATCATTTGACCACATTTGGGTGACCTAGAATTGTTCATGAGTAATTTCATTGTGGGATTCTATTTTGGTTTGTATTTTGATTCAAAGAAATGTGTATATATATATATATATATATATTTGTTGTATAACATGTGTTGTGGTTGGTTTTTGAAATTAAAATTATTTTTGGTGATTTTAAATGTGTTTAAGGTTTTAAGAATTTTTTTTTTAAAAAAGTCTCAACCTAAAAGCCGAGAGCATTGCGTTGCACCGCAACAAGTTACGCTATAATACAGCGATATGGCTGCTGCGCGGCATGCTCTTAGTCCGAGAGATTGCGCCTCGTGTCTTATTTTTATCATGATTTATTTTTCCGGATTCCGATTTATCCTCTGTTTTTCCCTAAACACTCAAAATGGAATATAATATTTCATTAAAATATGTAAAAATACACTCATACTTGATATCCACGGGTTATACCCACTTCTGCTGCGCGGGACACCGATCTGACCCTAGGGATCCCACATCCGCCCCAATGCTATAGTTACCCGAGGTTCCAAACGTCACGCCGACCTCCAACCACCAGTGTTATGGTTACCTTGAAGCTACAAATGCCACACAAGTTTTGGAGCCCTCCCCGTGCTATGCACCTCAAAAGAGGATGTCAAACATCACGCAAGCCCTCGCACCATACGTGCTATGATAATCCCAATGCTATAATCCCCATGTAAGTCCTCCCTCCCAACCGCGCTATGTAGCTCATCTTCCAAGCTTCATCTTTGATGATGCCTCAGCATATTCTCCTTCCATCAGGTGTCGTCCAACTGTTCTGAATGATAGGCATATGGTGATCTCTGTCATTCTTGCATCCACTCTTTTATCGATGTTTTCCCAACTCTGTTGCTTCCATCTCATGCTATCATCTTAGTGTGTATGCTGCTTTTTGTACTGTTCCCCACAGACTGCACCAACTGTTGACATCTATTTTTCGTTCCATGGGTGATTTGGGAAATCCACTCCTCGAACAAACATCTCCCAAGTAGTGAATTTGTTCGGTTAGTTGGAAACCAAAGCAAACTTGGCAAGCAAACAAAAAAACCATTGAAGAAACAAGAGGTTAACGTGGTTCGGTGGAAAGTAGCTCCAACCTATGTCCATGAGAGTAAAATAGGGAATTTTATTACTAGCCGGGTCATAACCGATCGACTTTCTCTTTTATCACTAAGCTTTTCGAGCTTTCTTTACAAGTGGTGAAATGTAAAATATATTAACCCTTAAATCTGAGTCTTCAACCCTTTTATATAGGCTTCTAAATATATTGTTCCACCAACTTGTGACGTCAGCTCACGAATCGCCCACGCTTCTTTTCCCAAACCAGTCTGTAAACAGTAGCTATGGCCTCTAACTCAACCACCATCAGTCTGCAAAAAGTCATCATTCCCCCTATTTATCCTCTACTACACGCTCGCCTCACGTGACAACCTATAATTCAACCACTTCAACGCAATTCCGTGTGTCAGAGGGAAAGTCTCTGACCAACTCTCATTATATCAGCCTTCTGAAGGCTCGAACTTGTAGAGGTTT